>JAJMFL010000006.1:407969-644247 GCA_030574755.1 Hansenula silvicultrix
AAGGATTAGCTTAGAACCCATATTTATATATTTGTATATGATTAGAGACTAGACGGAACTGAATTGAAACATATAGGTACAATTAGATATTATATTAATAACTGTAACCCAGACAATCGCTAACGTATTGTGTATTCATTAAAGATTCAGTTATATTAGGGTTATCCGGTCATCAACCAGAAAACATTCTAATAAAAATTAAAATTCGGAGGGTTGGCCGAGTGGTCTAAGGCGGTAGACTTAAGATCTACTGGACGTTTGTCCGCGCGAGTTCGAACCTCGCATCCTTCATTATATTTTTTTATTATCCTCATAATAACACTGGCTATTAAAGAGCTATCTTTTTGCATTCTTGAAGGACAATGGATTAAAGATTCTTTTGCTTGCTGGATTGTAACCTGGCAAAATCGTGATCGGTTTGAGTGATATGGAGTGAAGATTTAACATCAAGTGTAGGTACTGCTTTACACCTATAGATCAATTTTTGCCATGGATATGGTGAACAAACTACCGTTAAGCAGAACGTAGCAGCCTATTGCGATTGATTCAACGTATATACCATGTACTTTCGTCTTGGTGCTAAGACTTTTCCATTTAGTCACGCTTATAGCTAAGTGGTTGTTAATCAAGGTTCAAAAGTATACGATTTACTGGATATGTTCAAACGCGACTGAGTACTAGTCCGCTCTAAAAGCTCAATTTACACCAAACAGTAAAAAGAAGTGTTCCAAGGAGAGGCTTCAAGTCTACCGTGAAATGAGGTTCCCGTTGGCCATTATTTGAAATGATCCAAAAAAGCCCCCAGTATGTTAAGTCTCGCTTCTAGCTATTAATATCGTTTATGTAAGGAGGGTTTTTAGTATTTGAGTGTTTCAAAGAGTTACAACTAACGACACTAAAAAAAGCATTCATTGTTGTAGTGATGCAATGAATATACAAGGACTTCCTGTTTCAGGTTCCAATGCAATGTATTCACGACAAAACCAGATAATTAAGTTTTCAATTAAAAACAATAACAATAAGAAAACTTGGACCCCCTGATTGGAAATTGTGAGTGTGTTTGTGTGTGTTTGTTTTTTTAGCGTGAGGTACCTTTAATTAAGCATGTGGAAAATCTTAAAACAGGGCAAGATTTGCACACAATCCAAGATGAAGAAGTAAATTGTAAGTAGATAAATTACTATTATCGAGGATCTTCAAAGTCATTTATATATATATGTTGAACCTATGACGTTGAATAAAGCATTGTATAGGACTATATAATTTTTTGAACTTGTTCCAGCATTTCACGTTACAAAGATGAGATGAGGCGCAACTACGACAAGCTTCAGCGCTACGTCTTCAACGAATAATCCACCGCTTGTCTCGATGCTTCTCTGCTTGAAGAAACAAAGCTTGCAAAGCTTTGCCATCCCCCTTCCTTAACCCTTCTCTTTTCAACTCTCAACCAGCATTTCGTCACCTTCTTCCACAGCATCGGGTTCAGCAGGCACCAAAACGCGTAAAGAGCCAGCGCGGAACACAAAAAAAGTAAACGGTAGGAGACACACAAATGTAAACACAAAACGCGAAACGTATACATGTTGTAGGCCTTTTGCCTTTAGACCCTGATCTTGACATATAATGTCGAGTTCCCAGTGCGTTTATTTTGCTTTTGGAAGATGCAATGGAACCCAGGGAACTTACGGACATCAAACAAAACATGTATGCTCGGTACCTTGCAACCCTTCGTGGAAGGTGAGCCAGCCATCGTTTCATGATGTTTCATCTTTATTTCAAAATTGAAGTATATATATTACTGGAAAGTATTTTGAGGATGTATATTTTAAAGTTTCATCTTATTACAAACCAAACTATTTACATTCATTTATCAATTCAAAGAAAAACTTGTCAAAGACTCAGTCTACAGAGCTTCAACTCACTCACACTCATTTTGGATCAAAGATCAAACAATATTATTACCAACTAATTAGTCGTTCCTTTACAAAACTTATACACTCATTTGATACCCAATTATACCCATACTTTATATTACAGATACCCCCAGTCATAGCAAACCTATAGAATGCAATTTTCAAATATTTTAAAAGGTTTATCATTGGTAACTTTAGCTTCAACCGTTGCTGCTTTCAATGCTGATTCCAAAGATAACGTCGCTGTCTATTGGGGTCAAGCCTCCGCTGGTAGTCAAGAAGATTTATCATACTACTGTGACTCAGATGATGTTGACATTGTCATCTTGGCTTTCCTAACCTCATTCCCTGGTACCGATGGTACCCCATCCATGGATTTATCTTCAGCTTGTTCAGATAAATTCTCAAACGGTTTATTAAACTGCCCTGATGTTGGTAAAGATATTGAATCATGTCAAGCCAAGGGTAAAAAAGTTCTCTTATCATTAGGTGGTGAAGCCGGTAGTTATGGCTTTTCAGGTGACTCTGATGGTGAAGAATTCGCTGATACTTTATGGAATTTGTTCGGTGAAGGTTCATCAGAAACTAGACCTTTTGGTGACGCTTCAGTTGATGGTTTCGATTTCGATATCGAAAATCAAAACGATAAAGGCTACGCCGCTTTAGCTAAGAAATTGAGAACCAAGTTCTCATCAGGTTCTAAAGATTATTACCTATCAGCTGCTCCTCAATGTGTCTATCCAGATGCCAGTGTTGGTGATTTAATGGAAAATGCTGATCTTGATTTTGCTTTCATCCAATTTTACAACAATTATTGTTCATTAGATAAACAATTCAACTGGGATACATGGGCCGACTATGCCCAAAACACTTCGCCAAACAAAGATATTAAATTATACATTGGTTTGCCAGGTTCTTCTTCAGCCGCGGGTTCAGGTTATGTTGATATCTCAACAATTAAAGAAAGTTTATCAAAAGTTGGCTCAAGCTCAAACTTTGGTGGGATTATGTTATGGGATGCCTCTCAATCCTTCACCAATAAAGTTGATGGTGACACTTTTGCTGGTGCAGTTAAAAACGCATTATCATCATTAGGCGGTGGTAGTGATAGTACTGACAACTCTGCTTCTTCAACTTCCCAAGCTTCATCTACTAATGCTGCTAATGCCGGTTCCTCAAGTGTTGCACAAACTTTATCATCAAGTGCTGCTTTCAATGCTGGATCATCTAACGCTGCACAAGCACAAAGTTCATCTGCTGCACAATCATCTGTTTCATCTGTTTCATCTGTTGATCAAGGCCAATACACACAACCATCAGCTCAAGTTTTAGCCTCTTCTGCTTCTTCTTCTGCTGACGCTGGTCTATACACTCCATCATCAGCCCAAATTCAAACTTCTTCAGCTGGTGGTCAATACACTCCATCATCAGCTCAAGCTCCTATTTCTTCAGCTGCTGGTCAAGTCCAATCTTCTGCTCAAGCTTCTTCTGTTCAAGCTCCAACCACTTCAGCTGCTGGTCAATATCAACAATCCTCTGCTCCTGCTGCTGGTCAAGATCAACAATCTTCTGCTCAAGCTTCTTCTGTTCAAGCTCCAACCTCTTCTGCTGCTGGCCAAGTTCAGTCTTCAGCTCAAGCTCCAACCACTTCAGCTGCTGGTCAAAATCAACAATCCACCACTGCTGCTGCTGGTCAAGATGAACAATCTTCGGCTCCTGTTTCTTCAGCCCAAGCTCCAGGCTCTTCGGCTCCTGCTCCAGGCTCTTCAGCTCCAGATCAAAGTCCAAGCCAATTTGCTTCAAGCTCATTATCATACCCAGAAGTTACAACCAACACTTTTTCAGCTGCTTCATCTACATTCAAAAGTATTTTAACTTCTAGCCAAAGTCAACCACAAGAACCAGTTTCAAGTGCGGCTTCAGGTACAGCTCCAACTGGTGGTAGTACACCATCAAATGTTCCAAGTGAATGTTCTTCCGAATCAGGTCTTTCTAAAGCTCAATGTCTAAATAAGAGTTATAAAGCTGGTCAATATGATGGTAAATCAACTCAGTGTGATCACGGCTCAATTGCTTGTTCTGCAAATGGTGATTATGCCATTTGTAACTGGGGTCAATGGATATCATCTACTTGTGCTGCTGGTACTACATGTTATTCTTATACCCAAGGTGATGATGTATTCACTGGTTGTAATTACCAATCACAAGCATCTCAATTTTCTTAGGGTGTTTGAACAAACTCATCTTACCATGACCAACTACTATTTTTTTAATGACATTGTTACTTTTTAATGACCTCTTCGAAGAAAAAAAAATCTTTTTATAAACTCTTAGTTCTAATTTTGTTACTCCTAATCTTTTTTTTTTAACTTTGTTATATATTTTTGATGCTTTACGTTCTTTATTTTGTGTTATCTTTTGGTTTATATGCCGATTACAACTGTGTAGTAAAATTTAAAAATCTATTATAAACAATGCTCTTCTCTATAAAACTTATGCAAAACTCTATCTATTTATCAAAAGTCAAAAAAAAGGAATAAACCCTTGCTCTAATGTCTGCAGTTTCTTGATCTTCTTCAAACATTGGTTTCCATTGAACCAAATCGATTTTATCAGTCTTGAAATTGTATTCTTTTGCAGTTTCGAAAAACCTCAAATCATCTTCCAATAACCAAGGTCTATGAGGTGAAAACACCACAAGACATTTCCCATTAGGTTCTAAACAATCCTGACAAGTTTTCAACAGTTTATGGTGTTCAGTGTGGTTGAATACTAAATCTGATAATATGATTAAATCAAATTTCTTATTTTCATATTCTTTACCAGTTCTGATCTTTGAGAACAAAGGCTTATAGTCATTCCCCCATATGTATCCGTCGACATGAACTAATGATTGGTCGAGGCCTTCAGCTGTCTTGACGTTATGTTCGATATTAGATATCAACTCAACATCTGGGTAATCTGTACAAACAACTGTTCTAGCCTTGTTATAACCACAGATAATACTTGGTAAAGCAGCAGCGGCACCTAGTTCCAAGATGTCTTTCCCGCTTACGAGTTCTTCAGAATGTTCATCTAGATAATCAGCAGTGAATATACCAGCATTCCATAATAAATGACCCCATAATGGTGAAGATCCAATTAGTCTAAGATTTATCTCTTTTGGAAGTTTTGAAGTTTTACGTTCATATTTGGCAAAATGATGAGGTGGAGGTGGTGTATAATATCCTTCTGGTTCTTGGAAAAAATCACCCCCTATGGATTCTGAGTCTGACATATCAGATTAATGGTGACTTTATGGATTTTCCAAAGTTGGTTATTGAACTTCTATAGGTTTATGTATGCATGTAATTTTTTTCATATTAGATGGCACACGCCAAAGAAATTTCACAGTTCAAGTCAGAAGTCTGAATATGAACAATATTAATATGATTGTAGCAAGGAAAGCTGTTAGGATTATGAGTGGCAGAGCAATTAAAGCTTTAAAACGGTTTCTACATCTACGATATCAGATGATTATTTTAAATAGTTATAACATTAAAACCATTCCGAAAAATATATAGGCAGCACAATAATTTGTTACATATGAATCATTATGGAACCTGTGAAAACAAAGCTAAAAATGTACATCTCTTTTTATTGAATTTTTTTTAATTATAAATTTTAAATTAACAGTAATAAAACATGTCTTGTAATATTTTGAAATTTATAGATTAAACTTAGGTTGAAGATGGACCTGGGTTAGCTTTTCTTTTACCGTTAACTAAAGTAACATTGACGAATCTTTTAGTGTACAAAAGACGTTTGTAAGCTCTACCTTTTGGTTTTTTTGGTTTTTCTTGTTTGTCAACTTTTGGAGTTTGAGATTTGACTTTACCAGCACGAGCTAAAGAACCGTGAACTTTACCCTATTGAAAAAATAAGTTAGTACTTGTCTCCGTGGTGTGTAGTGGAAGTGGATTAGTGACGGGGTCCCTTGAAGTGTTCTGATCATTGTATATATGAAAATTCTCTTTACTAATGATTTTATACCGTATAGACTGACTGAATAGACACTTGTAACAACATTTTTAAAGCTCTCCGAGTGATAAAAGATCCATTTTTCCTGAGTCTCAATCTGATAACATCACTTCTTTTACATTTTCTTCAATTAATAACTTGGTTCTCTTCACGATATATCTTGTCGCCACTTTTTCAGAAAAATTTCTTCACAACAATTACAATATGGATATCAACATCGATAATGAACAGTTGCCCCTCTGATACTTCATATGTACACTTCTTTCCCTTTACGCTATTTCACTTCCACTTATTTATTCCATTCTCACATACCATTTTGAATGATTTGTTCTGACTGTGTTGATACTAAACTATACTAATGGTTGTTGTAGAATTTTGATTTTTTTGACTTTGACTTTTTTTTCTCCTTTGTGACTGAACTCTGTCAATTTTTAAAGTGTCGAAATTTGGGTAAAGTTTTTTTTTTTTATTTGGTTCAAAAGAATCGCGAAAAGAGTTTTGGCCAGTGCTTTGCCCAAAGGATGCGAACGTGGAAGGAGAAGTTAGGCAGGAGTTAGACAAGGGCAACCCAGGAGCTAGGCGGGAGAAGAAAGGTAGCGCTTAGGGGGACGCATTCGCTGGGAAGAGTAGAGATCTCAGGGAAGAGTGTCTGTATGTGTGTGTACCAATAACTCCAAAGTTTGTTGTTTTCAAAATTTAAATTTGTAATTGTTGTAGACACCCAAACACCATGAGTTAATCAGCGTTTTAATTTTGTTAACGGGTTTGAACCCCTATACGATATTCACGTGACAATTACAATATATAGATTCGTGCCCTACAAGACCGGTTATTATCATCACATTCATTATTCAAAACTTGTAGAATTGACATACAAGACTGAGACTAGTGTTACGACGCTGACCTGTTGAAAATGTTAGTAAAAGGTATCTCTGGAGTGAGCACCATTGTAGTGTAAACTACTTACAGCTAGAACTAAAAACACCAATATTGCAACAGACAATCTAGCAGCTGGATATTTCTCCTGTTTTAATAAACTCTGTGTATTGAAAAATCTGAAAAGCCCCATCATAACGCATATTATCGCAATTAATATAAATGAGGCTATTTAAAAGTTAGAATCCACTGTTTCTCTATTACTTATCAAAACTCAAATAATCAACTCACATCCTATTGGTTTACCAATTTTCCTTAGGAATTCATTACTCTTATGACCAGTTTCTGTATTCAGTTTAAACAACTGTGCTATACCTACGCCGCATGTTGCGAGTCCCATTGATGTCCTTATCCACGATAAAAAAGTTCTTTCATTTGCCATCTATATGTTTATAGTGGGTTAGTTGTAAAGTTTAATTGGGTCAAAAAAAAAAAGGGAGAATGTTAGCTACATACATGATCTCTTGCGACTGAACCTTTATTTTCCAGCAATTCAGTCCCTATATTCCAGAACCCATCCTGCTTTCTATTCTTGGATGGAACCGTGGATACCTGATCAAGATTATCTTGAGGTTGACTAGTTGCGTATTGATTTAATTCGAGTACATTTCCCACATCATTGGGCACGTTTTGTTCCTCTGTTGTTTGTTGGAAAGAGGAGGAACTTCTAGTCTTGCCGTTACGCAAGCTCAGTCTATTGGTTGGCATTATATGGCGCTGAACTTTCAAGAGAACTTCTAAGACAACTAGTTCAACATTTGATGATGATGATGCTGCTTATCGTTTATAGTGTTTAGTGAAACATACATACCCGTGAAATCTGTCATTTTTTATACGGGGTCTTTAAATTTGATCCAACAAAGTGCGTACACCTTTCCATTAGGCAAAGAGATTGAGCTACAGGGATAAACTACTAAACTGAAAGCTATTGATTCAGGTCATTGGCTCCTACTCTATAAACGCACCATGTGAAGAACTCTGATTGAAAAAAAAATGAATGAAAAAGATTAAATGAATGAATGAATCGAACACACTAAAAATTATAATTAAACCGAACCGAACCGAATGCAAGTATAATGTGATCTATGCTATGTATTATCTCTATATCTATTGAGACACCAGACTGAACCTATTTCTTGGTTTTCATACTGGAAATTGGGATTTGTGAATAAGTTCTGATAGTACCCACAGTTCCAGTTATATGACCCAATCCAATAGAACCTGCAGGTACAGGAGTTGTAGTTGTCCAAAATTTTTGAAAATGCTGAGTATATGGAGACTGAGTTGTTTGCAATACGCCATTTCATCATACCCAGTTGCCCAGACTAGTGTTGGAGTTGGTAGTGCTGATGTTGTCACTATAGTTTTAGAGTTCGTTGTTAAAGTTGTTGTTATATATGAAGGTTCTGGATCTTGTGCGAAGACCGATTGAAACAGTGCAAAAAATGATATAATTGTGATGATGAATGTATTGAAAATCATATTTGCTGGATATATGGTAATATAAGTTATGTATTGTATTGTATGACTTGTGATGTTTTACTATGATTCAAAGTTGAGATAATTTTGAATTATATATACGTAACTTGTCTTGATCTTGTGCCACCTTGTTTTATTCTCTTGATCTGTGATACTGAGAGTTACTTCTCAAACGGAAAAATCTTGGTGTTTTAAATAAGGCTCAAGTTAATTTTAATTGAGAGTCAGAGAGAGAGCTTTGAGTTTATTTATAATTATGTACATGGAATCATGAGAATATATTCAAAGGGCTACAAATTTAATTACAACCATGGGAACGCGTATAGATTTAAATATATGCCTTAAAAGCAAGCCATACACGCTATTTACAATTTAAGATCAAATCTATTGTACTCAATTTATTTTTTTCTCACTCTCTGTGCCATAAAGTGTCGTTGCAACTCACTCTTAAGCGAAATTTTAATTACATGTATGAAACACAATTGAGGCATAACGATGCATTGAATCTTTGCCCGTAAAGTATTCTAAAAAAAAAGATGAACTCAACGATGAGTAATTTACAAATCTGAAACACAATCTCATAACTGAGATAATATTAAATATGTATTATTCACTCACCTCATAAAGTTACCGTAGGTTATACTTGTGTTTAGTGTAGTTAGGTTCCATCACTCAAGTGGGATGGTACACCATGATGGTACACCATGGAATAGCTTGGAAATTTTCATGGTACATAATGCCTAGTTCTGTGTTACGCCTCGAGCACTGCGGGTGTATGAGTATGATTTATTTATAATACACTGGTGAACAAGATGAAATACAAACTCCAGGGCAACTGAATCCACAGGGTTGGTTGGTTAGTTGGTTGGTGATTAAATTTATAAAATGGATTAAAAATAGGTACAAAGTGGAAAGTACACAGTCAGTCAGTTACAATAATAGAAATAACCCCAGTTGATCCACCACCAAGTGATTTATTTTTACAGCTCTATGTTTTCATCATTTAGTAAACAGTGGATGGTAAACTCGCTTTCAATCAACAAGGGTAAAGGGATTCTGTGTATGTTCATGTCTTATTGAGTAGGGTCGTTGACCGGTGAATCAAGTGAAATTCCTCTCACGGGAAAAGTCTAGTTCTGCATAATATTATAACCATGAATATTCAACAGTGGTTAAAGGTACTAGTAATCCCAATACCAAACCAACCGCCACCACCACAACCACCACCAGATACACACTATACCAACTTAAACAATCTTCAACCCTTCATCCTATAAACAACTCATCCTACCAACAACTCATCAGACTCTGCGTAGATCAAAAGATGTTCGCGAATCGGTTCTGTATAAAGGACATTCGCGAATTCGTCTTTGTGTGTATAAACATTTTGCTTACACCAAGTTGAGATTGCTTTGAGGGATACAGACTCTGTATCGATTGTATAAGAGGGAAATGTCTAAATTAGTTGTTTTAGGTGGTAATGGATTCTTAGGTATGTGGAATGTACTAGTCTCCAAGCAATTGGCTCTCTAACCGTCTATACAGGAAGAAGAATATGTCAAGCTGGTATTGACGCTGGATATAAAGTCACATCATTATCGTACGTATTAGTCCACTCAGTAGGTAATCCAACCTTTTACTAACAATTGGCCCCATAGTCGTTCTGGTAAACCGCCAAAACTAACACCATTGGAAAATAAAACGTGGATACAAAAAGTGGATTGGAAATCCGCTGATATTTTCCAGCCAAATTCTTATAGAGATGAGTTGAAAGACGCTACAAGTGTTGTTCACTCGCTAGGTATATTGCTTGAGAATCAAAACTATAAAAATGCCATAAATTCAAATTCTAGTATCATAAATGAGTTTTCAAATTTTTTAAAACCTTCAAACCCACTGACAAAGACTTCATTCAATTCATATGAAAGTGTCAATAGAGATTCTGCAATCCTTTTGGCAGAAACTTTCCAAGAATCTACAACGGCTCAAGATCCTTCATTTGTTTATATATCAGCAGATAAAGGTTTCCCAGGCTTACCAAGTGGATATATAACTTCCAAGAGAGAAGCTGAACAGGAACTTTCCATTTTACCAAAACTGAGATCCATATTCATTAGACCAGGGTTCATGTTTGATGAAGTTTCAAATCAAGATAACATAAGATCCACTATTAAAAATTTAGTTGACATTGCCGATTGGGGTAATAAAACAGTTTTCGGTGGCAAGATTGGATTGTTTAATGAATTGATAAGACCTACAGTGTCAACTCAACGAGTCGCACAGGCTATAATCTACAGGATCAAAGATCCTTCATTCAAGGGCATTGTCTCGTTAGATGATCTTTTAGAGCAATAAAATGTCTACGCTGATGATGAAAAAGCCAACCCAATAAAAAGGACAAAAAAAATTTAAACCCCACACAAACATTATGCATTATGCTATATATATACTCAATCTAATGGATGATTACAAAATTATTTTTTAGCTCTAAATGATTTCAACGGATCAACTTTACCACCTTTCTTCTTACCAAATTTCTTCTTGTTAACTTTGTGTTTATGGAAAGGTACAAAACTGATTTTTTTTTGATCAGTTCTGGCACCTTCTGGTAAAAGATACTCTGGAACTCTTTTCAAATGAGTTTGCACTCTTGCAGGGTGTAACTCTTTATCATGTCTCAAACTTGCCAAATCCTGAGGATTTTCTTCAAAATGTCTTTTCAATTTCTCATTCGTTAACAACTCCTGTTTCAACTCTTTAACTCTTGCCTCTCTAACAGCGACTTGTGTAACTGATCTGAAAGCATCTTCTGATCTATATCTAAAACCTTCAACTTGTTTCATATCAAACTGATATGGGTTCAGCTCAAAGCCTAGTTTACTCTGTTGTTTAACAATACGACGCAAGATTTTTTCATCTCTTTTGGTGCTTTTCAAAGTCGACGCTTTATGTTTACCAACTTCTTTTTCAGGTATCACAAATGATAATGACATACCTGCTTTGCCTGCTCTTGCAGTTCTTCCAACTCTATGAACATATGATTTAGCAGATAATGGTAAATCAAAATTCAATACACATGCAACGTTCTTAAAATCAACACCTCTTGAAACTCCATATTCTTTATCCTTTTTATGTTTGGAATCTTTCTTCTTCGATTCCTTCCCTTCTGCTTTCACTTCTTCCTTGTTGTCACCTTCTTCATCTTCATCTTCATCAACTTCTTGAATGTTATCGCTATCATCAGTTGCAATCAATAAATTATAAACATTTTTATTATATTCATCCACAATGTGTAATCTTGAATTTATTGGTAGTTCACTGTTCAAGATACAACTCTTGATACCAAATTGTTCCAAAAACAACTTTAATCTATACCCTCTATCAATGTTATTAACGAAAATCAAAGTCTTCCCTTTAATAAGATTTAATTTGAAAATGACATAGGCCAATAAAAATTTATCAAATTCTGTAGTCTTTGCATAGTATTGAACAAGTTTGGATTTGCTGTTCAGTTCATCGTCATTCAATTTTAAAATTGCAGGTGAACGACAAAATTTTGTTTTCAAATCTTGAATATCTTCATTTAGTGTAGCAGACATTAAAAAAGTTTGTAAAGTCTTCTTCAAAGGTAAATAACTGGCTAATTTGTCTAAATCTTCTTGATAACCATAACTTAATATCAAATCAACTTCATCAATCACAAAATATGTCAAGTTTTGTAAATTTATATTGTTATTGTTCTTCTGTAAGGAAGTAATCAGTCTTGATGGAGTGGAGACTAATATTTCAGGATTTTCTAACAAAAGTGAATGCTGAACCTGTTCGTTAATTTGATTTGACAAATTCAAAACTTTGATTTGCTTACCACAGTACAAGACTAGTTTTTCCAAAAATGATGTAACTTGTGTAGCTAGTTCCTTAGTTGGAACTAAAATTATTGAAGAGATTTGATGATCTGATGAATTGTTATTGGCTTTAGCGTTTAAAATGGACTGTACCACTGGAACAGCATAAGCAACTGTTTTACCGGACCCAGTAGAAGCTTTAGCGATAATATCTCTTTTTTCTTGTAATGCTAATGGTATAGCTTTTGATTGAACTAAAGTTGGATTCTTGAAACCGAGTTGTTTGATAGCCTGGATCAATCTTGGATCTAGTTTGAAAGACTCAAATGATATAGAATCATCGATATAAACATCTGAAACGGCAACTTCACTCATTTTCTCCCAATTTAACGTTATTAATTATTGATCAAAATAGTATCTACACTATAAGACTGAAGAGATGAGATGAGCTTATAATTTTTTTTTAGTTGAATTCGCGAAATATTTTACTAAATATGTTATGTAATATATGACATAATCAAAGGAGTGTCGCCCTACTAAAAGATTTCATGTTAATGTCTTCTTCCATGTCAGGTTTGAGCTGTGGATAACTGGTAAGGAGTGGCACTGGTGATGATTTATTCGGTTGTGCTATACCGAGATCGCTGGAATTGCAACCGGGATGTATAGTGGTTTGAGATTCTGGTTTATTTCGCAGTGTTTACTAATGATTAATGCGATGCCATGGAGGTCTTAGAGACTGATGAGAGAGCATCCATTTTGTTTATTGTGACATTGTGAATTAAATCTCACTGAAAGCTTTATAGTGGAGGCTCAAGCTTTAAAGGTTTTAAGTACGTTGCCGCTCAAGTTATTTAAATACTTAGATCGTGTACATGAGATATGAGATGCCTTTGTATGTAAATCTGTTAGGACAATCTTAATTGATAAAACTGATATAAAGGCAACAAATTAGCACTTGTAAATGCCAGGGCTATATAGAATCATTATTATCATTTCTAACAGCCACACGCCTGTCATTTGCTACTAATTTTATCATCTCCAATTCTCGCTAGTAGCCATACTTTCAAGTTTTTCCATATATTTTTAACGCTGCTTTTGAAAACAGTTCCAGAGGATTCACAGCACAGCAAATGTCAAAAAAATCCAAGTGTAATCAATCAACGAGATATCTTTAGGTAGATTGAAAGGAAAAAGAACCATTTGCTAGTGCCAGTTTTAGAACCACTTGTTAAACCTGCCTTTTTTCAAGATTCTTTAACTGGCACTAGCAAAAATGAGATCCAATAGGATCGAGATTCTAATGATAGAATGACTATTCTTGTCATACATTGTCACTATTAATGTACTACTTATCTAGCTGGGCTGCTGCTTTCATTAGCTACTTTCATTAAATGGCACCGAAGTTGTGTACAGCTTGTATTCATACAAGCTGCTCACCGAATCCCCAAATCTCCGGTAAAATGCGAACTCTGCAAAGGCTCAAAAGTCTTAACTCCACAATATCCTAATACGAGTCCTAAGGTACTACAACAGATCCATTACACTTGAACAATTTATTTCTAATATATATAGCACTTGGTGGCTATACACTGAGCCAAATGATTATTATTCCAAGTTTTTGAAAACTTTAGCATCCAATATTTGTTGTATAGTATCTTTTAAAGTTTTATCCAATGGGATATACTCAAATCCCAGTATTTTTTTCGTTCTATCTGTATTTATAACATTTTTATTAGCCCATACTAAATCTTTTCTTCTTTCCAAATCACCTTTTGTGAATTTACCAACTAATTGAGGGAATTCTTTATTAATGATTTCAATAAAAGTCTGTTCCGTAAAGATATCATCAATCAGTACTAATCTTTTCCCATATGTTTCCGGGTTTGTGAAAGCCATCAAATGTGCTTTGGCAACGTCTCTCACGTCTATGGAATGGCCTTCGACTTTATTGTAATTTTCGCCATCTTTCAACAAGGAAGTTATCAATTCATTTGATGAGTTTAAAGTCGTTGATACAGAATCCTTGAACACTTGAGGACCAAATACAAAACTTGGATTAACAACAGTTATATTTAAACCTATTTTTGAGGCATAATCTTTGTTGAATTCCCATACTAGAGTCTCGGCTTGAGTTTTAGCATTACAGTAGGCTAATACTGGATGTTTTTTAGATTCTTCCCAAGTTGTCTTATTCCAAGTTGATTCATCTCTATAAATCTCCTTAGAATCAGAACCTGGTGATACAATAGCACCAATTGAAGATGTGAAGATGAAGTTTTTCAAATTACGTGGAGGATACTCTTTAATTGCCCTTAAGATATTTGTAGTTCCCTTAACTGCAGGATCCAAGATTAATTCTTCAACTTTATCGGTGATTGCAACTCCAGAAGCCGTATGTATAACAATCTCGATATCTTTGTTATTATCGAAAACATTAACAAATTGATCATAATCAGTTAAATCTGATATTATAACATATCTAAAATTTGAATTTTGAAATTTTGAAACTAGATGTTCACCTTTCTCTTTAGATCTTACTGTACCTATAACTTTATAATGCTCATCCAATAGCTGTTTGATTATATGCAGAGCAATGAACCCAGTAGCACCAGTGACCAAGCAACTCATTTCCCATATACACTTCCACCCTTGTACTCCAAAGTCCTACCCAGATGATAAGCAGCAGTTGTATGAAAGTTTGATAGGTTTTTCCTTTTTCCAAAATCCTTGACTTTAACTTTCCGGCCTCGGTCATTTCAACTGGGAAATAATCCGACGTACATAATTTCATCAGTAGAGATTTCACACTACAAAGTAACAATTTAACATGTCCCAAAATTTGGGGAGATACCATTCCCCCCAAAGTAAACATCTATTTACAAATTAGCTCTATAATCTATCCTATTAATTATGTAATATGTGTGTAATGTGTAACCATAGCTGTGAATGACCTTTTAAAGGTTCTTGTAGTGTTGTATAATTGTGCTTAAGCTATTTCCCTCTAGTGGAGTGGGTTTAAAAACTAGATGAAATCCAAACTGATATCTAAATCATTTCTTAGTTTATCTTCATCATTGCATAGACTTTCATCATTGAATTTTTGTTTCCAACCCATTTTATAATTTGAGTTAATCTTTTTATCAAATGAATCACCACCGTGGATAACTGCATTGAATTTTAAATCTGCATTCAAATCACCAAAATTGATTTTGTTTGAAGATAAATCAATTCCTTGTGATGTAAAAGGTCTAATCTTATCACTATATGGTTCTTTCCAATAGTTTAATCCATTTTCATTGAAATAAATCCCGTGTTTCCCAGTTTTGATTGAATTTTTATTCAACAAGTTTTCTAATAGTATGGTATAAGTTGAAGATAGCGATTTCATATCAACATGAGACCAATTGTAGTTATGGGAGTCACAAGGTTTTTCAGTAGTGAAGTGTAAATTTTTTTGAATCTTGTTGTTTAGATTGGTGAAATGTTTAAAATCCATTGATTCTCTAGTTAATTGTTTTGTTAAATGGTATTTGTGATTTGTACCCAAAATGGAAGGTTGAGTAACCAAGATTGTTTTAATATTTGGATTTGAAATTCTTGAAATTTTGTATTCATAATCATCTTGTGCTAAAGTGTCGTCTTCTAGTTCTAATTCTTCTTGTCTTGATGAAGATGATGGTCTTGCTTCGGAATATTGTAAATTTGTCAATTCTTTTAAATTTGTGAAGGATCTTTGAATATTACCTTTGTTATCGGTTGTTTCATTTATGATACTCTTATTTGAAGTGTTGATAAACACTAGAGAGTTATAGTTTTGGAAATAGGATGCATAGTTTAAGAATTCACCGCCAAACTTTTTCGTTAAATCTGGATCACAATTTATAACAACATCGTTATCTTGAAAGATATTAAAAGTGAAGAAAGGATCTCCGAGTGAGCTTCTATGACATTTGATACGATCATTTGATAATTTTTCCAAGTTTTGACAATACGATCTTTGCAAATGATGAGTTTCAATTTGTATATCGTTGAAGATTGAATTTGATAGTAATTGATGTAATAGTTCATCACCCATTGGAGTTGAAGGACCTATAAGAAATAATTTTGTCATTATATGATATTATTTGATATTATATGATATGATATGGTATTGTTTGGTATGGTATATGATGTTTAATGAATGTAGTTGTTAAGCGCTGTGGTGTAAAGATATATATACATCTCTATAACTACATCAAGAATCCAAAATTCATATTGGATATCATAATGTATATATATCTCCCATATAAAGATCTTTTCGTCTCGTGTACATGTTGTTTTTTCTTTTTTGGAACAAATTTAAACTTTATTTTCGTGAATTTCTTATTTTTTTTCGTTTTGTCGTTTTTTTTTTTTCTTAATTTTTCTTTTTCTTTAAATTTTATTTAAAAATTGTTTCATCGTGCATTGGTTAGGGACATATGTCAATTATGGATTAATACAAATACAAAACACTGAGGATGATGGGTGAATAAGACAAGATATATGATCAGTGTAGTGTATGTTTAAAGATTTGAAGAGTGTTTGTAATAGCGCTATGAGATGGCTATCTAATGGTGCTACTTGCATTAGATTATCACTAGTATTTGTCATGTTGTGTATATGTAACGTGTAGTGACACTATCAAAGTAAAGTGGGTAGGTGGGTGGTACCACTCAGAATTTTAAATTTTAAAATGCTTAATCATTTAATGTTGTATGATTCAGGATATACAAAAGGGAATAGGTAATCTTTTGAATTTTTTGCCACCGGGAATATTTCTTATGGTGTATCAAATTTAATAATGTACTATATACTAAAGATAACTCTATATATTAGAAATAAGTCTATATGGAATAAGTCTACAATCATTACTTTTTTCATTCAAACGTCATTGTGCTGGGATAAAATAAAAAAGGTTTAATTAGTATATAGGAGCGTGTCATTACCACTCTGCTTATTTAATACCTGTTGTGCATAAAATTCATCCGCGCCAATTGGCGAAATGTTGTGTACCATATTTTTTCCATTATTACTATAAAGGGGAATTTTATAATGCAAAATTGTTGATTTTTGGTAGTTTGTGGATTTTGATTTTAAATTTGTACATCAATTACGTAGTTTAGTTTTTTTTTTATTAAAAGATGAATTGTTTGGAAGTGATTTCAAAAGACAGACACTTGAGCCATTGGATTGGGTTGGGAATAGAAGATGATGAATAATCAACTAGAACAAATGTTTATATATATATATATGATGTTACTATTCTGTTTGTCAAGAATTTTTAATTAGCCTATTTACAAAATCTCTTGTGTTGCCAAATCTTGATTTTAACTTTCTTGTATACCCTTTCCTTTTCCTTTTCCTTTTCCTTTCACTCGTTCAAAAAAAAAAAGATCTTCAATTCGGTTAAGAAAACAATTTTTACAATTCCATCATTTCAATAGTAATAATAATAATAATCAAGGAAAACCCCCCAAATTGAATTAAACCTAGTTCCACTAATCTTTATGCCTAGAGCTTTCCCACTTTCCTAATTCTTTATTACTTTTAAAAAATTGACTATTTCATAAATATTCCGATAGCCTAATTCTCATGAACCTCAAATAACACAACACTATTACAACTAGTTCTTGTTGTTGTTGTTGTTGTACTAGGATTCCCATGACTTGATATTTCCCAATATGTTTATAATGTACCCCATACTCTTATTCTTATGTACCAACACAAAATGTATTCTGGGGACGGATTCTCTCTATTATTACTTCATAGTACTTTCGTAAACCTATATAAAATCTAGAATTATTTGTCAACACCACAAATTGTTAATCTTTAGCAATAAATCTATATAACCCATGTAAAAATCATCATGTTGATCAAATTAGATCAAATCAAATCAATTATGGAATCAATAATTAACCTTAATCTGGTTTTATGAAATTGGTCTTATATAGTGTTTAATCTGTTACTAATCTATATACACAGTGGCAAAAGTTATTATATTAGCATTACATAATCAATAAACAATTAAATTAGCCGCGCAAACTTTTAATTAAAAATCAATTTAAATGTGTTTGTCTGTGATTATTTAATTTTATTATACAGTTTGTGTATGTGAATAATAAATTGAGATTTCATATATTATCTCTCTCTCTTTCTTTATAGCGCTAACTTATATTACATTAACCGCTCTAATGAAAAATGAATTGATTGATAGAATTTCACATTTATTAATTGACCTTTAATAATTAACACATTTTACATTTTGTTATTTTGTGTACAAAATAATTTGAAATTCTCTTGGAGGTGGTTTTTTTTTAATTTTTTGTTTTGGTTTTTTTTCCTCTCTCTGTATTAAGTACTGAGTCTAAGTCTCTTTATACATGCTAAATCAACCATTGTTATTATAATTCTCCATATACTTTGATTAATAAGGTGTTATTCATGGTTATGGACTATTAGCTTAGCTTGCTTATTACTATTACTATTGATACGGTTTCTTTACCACGTTTCAAATAATTAATTGCTACAGGGCGCTTAATTTAGTTGGCTAAGATGAATGGGAATGAGAATGACAATAACAATAACAATAACTATGAGAATGAGAATCATGATTCTGATATAATCACTTCAGTTCACGATCACGATCACGAGTGCCATGATCACGATGATTCATTTAATCAAATAGATCCAATGGATGGTCGTAACGTTTCTGGTCAATTTCATGATTCAAATAATTCTTCATTCAATTCAAGTTTAATACATAAAAGAGATTCATTTGCTGAACAAGAACATTGGGAAAGAAGATTAAGTCTATTAGGTTTACCTGTGAATTCTACTCATGGTTCATTAAAATCAACAAGAGAAAATGATAAAATTTTAACTTATTTAAATAAATCTTCAAAATTGGAAACTGTTAAAGAATTGAGACCTTTAAGTTTAATTGGTAATATTGGTAAATTATTTAATTGGGATTCTGCTTTTATAAATGAATTAGATTTGAAAAAATTAAAGAATAAAAATTTAAAAAATTTTTATACAAGACAAAATGAATTAATTTCAAAATATAAAGAAGTTGATAAATTATTAGATAGTGGTATTCAACATAATATGATTAGAAATTATTCAGATAGAAATGATTATGGTTCAATTAGATACGATAATAATAATAATAATGATTGTGAACAAGATTATCAAAATAATCAAGAAAATGAACGTTTAGCTTTATATAGAAGAAATAGTGCAGTACCAGGTGATGTTGATCTTGAAACTGGATTATTATTAGGTTATAATAAAAATGAAGAATTAAAATTAATTTCATTTGCTATAAATGTTAATTTTTTAGCAAATATCATTTTATTATTAGGTAAAATTATTGTGGCAATTTTAACTTCTTCAATTTCAATAGTGGCTTCATTAGTTGATTCAATTTTAGATTTATTATCAACTTTAATCATTTTCATTTCAAATAAATTGGCAAATACTAAAAATTCAAGACATTTCCCCATTGGTAGATCAAGATTAGAACCAATTGGTGTATTGGTTTTCTCTATAATAATTGAAATTTCATTTTGTCAAGTTGGTATTGAATCAATTCAAAGATTAATTAATCATAATGCAAATGATGAAATTGTTTCAATCGGATTAAATGCTTCAATTATAATGTCAATAACAATCTTGGTGAAATTATTTTGTTATTTTTGGTGTATAACTTTTAAATCTTCAAGTGTTCAAGCTTTAGCTCAAGATGCTCTTGTTGATGTTGTTTTCAATTTTTTTTCAATTTTTATGCCAATTATTGGTTATATCTATCAAATTTATTGGTTTGATTCAATAGGTGCTCTTTTATTATCAATTTATATCGTTATTGAATGGTCAAAAACTTGTTTTGAACATATAATTCATTTAACAGGAAAATCTGCAGATCCTGATGATGTTAGAGTTATTTTATATCTTTGTTCAAGATTTGCTGATAAAATTAAAAAAGTTAAAACTATAAATTGTTATCATGTTGGTGATTCTTTAAATGTTGAAGTGGATTTAATTTTAGATGAAGATTTAAATATGAGAGATTCTCATGATTTAGCTGAAGCTTTACAATATACTATTGAAAGTTTACCAATTGTAAATATTGAAAGAGCTTTTGTTCATTTAGATTATAATATCGGTAATTTTAAAGGTCATTTATCATAAATTTTATATATTCAATTATCTTAATAAACTGTTGTTAATGTAAATACATGTATATATATATATAAAAATATATTCTGTCATTAATCATCGTGTCAATTTAACTATCTAATGGAATGATATTACGTAAGGCATCGATATATGTAAAGGGGCTCGTGTGGCTTTAACGATGCAAGGCGTTTAATTAATTTGATACGCGATTTTTTTTTGAAAGGTCCCATGCATTAAAATTTCACTTGATTTACAAAATTTTAGTTATACATAATGACTCCACAGATAACATTAAACTACATTCATGTTAAGAATACCTTTAAAATGTATGATTGAAAAAATAAAGATAATTATACAAAATGATTCAAAACACACCACTATAAACATGAATGCGGGGGGAAGAAAAATGAAAGAAACAAGTGAAAACATCAATAGCAACAGCAAATTAAACATGACATGCTTTTTAAATAACAATAATGTAATGTATGATATTTGAAATGGTATGACTAGTAACTTGAGCTTTCATTTGTGATGAAAAAAAAATTGATTGTGAGACAATATTAAACCATTAAATATATAAAAATATTAAAACAACGATAGAATTTCAATCAAAAATTGGTTTAATTTTCCCTTTAAAGATGTATTGTATTGAGCGAACAAGCAAGTATTAGTTAATTTTTATTAAAGCAAAACGAAATGACAACAACGAGATAAAAAAAAATAGTTTGATATAAAAATTGAACTGAAAGCATAAAGCAAAGCATGTTTGGTAGAAAAAAAGATTTGCTGATTGATAATATCTGATTTTTGAACTGAAAGTAATGAATGACTATAACCGACCAAATATAATGAAAAAATGTACCTCCATGATTAAAAATGGGGAATAAAAAAATCTTTAAATAATCTTTAGTGTATAATTTATATAGCAAATACCCTTGAATGAGAAAATAAGCAGCTTAAACAAAATTCTTTTTAGATGAAAAAGTTTATAATTTATAGTAGATATAAGTGATCACCACTTAATCTATAATTGAAATATGTATAATCCTTAATTGAGTAAAGTAGGGGGGGAAATTTTGAAAAGGATAAAAATTTCAATTTTTATTTTCTTGTAATGATGATTATTGTTGAATAATAATCATGTAAATGATAAAAGAAACCAGCTCTTTTGTGTGTGATTCAATTTGTATTGATAAAACAATAAAACCAAATAAATGTAAATAAAACAAATAACTTTTGAATTGAATTGAATTGAAAAAACAAACCCAAATGATTTATTTTTTTTTGTTTTTTTGTTTTTTTTAATATGTAATTTTGATCTCCAGTGAAATCATGTAAAACCAAAGATAAAAAGCAGAACACGGAAATGAATAGCAAAATTGTAATTCATGACTTGAATGAAAATGACCAGCAATTTCAATCATTTGATAAAAGGAGCTTCATTAACTTCATTTTTTTTCAAATCATCACTCTTGTAAAAACAAAATTTTTTCAAAAATTCATTATAATTTTGTCTTGATTTCATTAGTGATTGAGCATTTAAAACTTCATTATATTGTTCACTAGTTGATGTAGTAGGTTGAGCTTTAACAGTTTCATCTGATGAAGCCGAAGTTGTTGAAGTTACTGAATTTGTTGAATCGATCGAAGATATGGTTGATGATGAACTTGAGCCATGAACTGATCCAAATAATGGATTTGAATAAGATGAATTTGATAAATACTTATTGTTGAAATAATCTGTATCATCAGAAAAATATCTTGAACTTGTATGATCTTCAACTTTGAATGATTTTTGATTAGATGATTGATTTTGAAATTTTGAAGTATTGTTCAAACCTGAAGCAAAATTTGAAGTGATATGATGAGTTGGACGATGATAATAACCATTGTTATTAGCAAATGAATTTTTGGATTTGGATTGTTTCTTGTTTGATTTTAATTGGAATCTATAGTTTGATGAATGATTATTATCATAATATTCACAACCATTAGTCGAATATTTGATACATAATTCCACAGTTATTGCTTGATTTTTTCTTAAATTTTTTTGAGAATTAATCATGAATGAATTATTTAAATTAATGTCAAATTTGAATTGATCTCTTGATGAGTCTAATGATAAATCATAATTCCCATTAACGATATAAATAGTTTTCCAACCATCAATGGTGAATTTAATTTCCAATGATTTTTCAAATGAAATATTGTGAACTTGAACCAATCCAATTATAGAATTTTTTTCAACATGCATTGAAGATAATTGAACAAATCCATTTGGATCAGCTTGTCTCCATAGACTAAAATTAAGAGGCTTATAAGACCACTTTGGTTTTGATCTATAGTATATAGCATCATTCACTTCATCTTCTTCTTCTTCATCATCATCATCATTTGATTCACTTGAGGTTGAGCTATCATCATCATCATTATCCCAAATTCTAGATTTATAACTTTTTTTATAAAACATATCCTCATTCAAATCAAAATAAGCTCTTGATTGACCAATGAATTGATCGTCATAACAAGGAGGAGATTGATCAGGTGAATTTTCCAAAGAGATTGAACTTGGTTTTTGAGATCCATCAAAAGTTTTAATTTTTTCCAAATCTGATGAAAACCGAACATTTTTAGTTGAAGGTAGTGATTTTGATCTTTTTAAAGATGGTAATTTTAATGAAGATTTTAAACTTCTTGGAATTGAAGATAATAATGGAGCAGATGTTATAGATTCATCTTCAGTTATACTTTTAGCATCGTCATCATCATTATCGTTATCAGCATCATCATCATCAGTTGTAGTTTCCACTCTATCGGTATTGGTAAAACTTGAAGTGATATCATCATTATCATTTGAATCTTGTAAATTTATAGTGGAAGTTGTTGAATTTGATAATTTTTGTACAATAGTAGCAATAGAAGAACCTGAACCGTTCAAATAGTTATAAAACCCACCGTTATTACCTTCATGTTGTTGATTTTCCAATGAATCAACTGAATATAGTGAAGTTGAAGAAGATGAAGAATTTGATAATTCTGGTGCAGTTGTATAGTTGTTATTATTTAAATCAAATTGAATATTCAAATCACCATGATCCTTTTGTGATAAATTATTCAACATTAATAATTTTTCTCTTGTTAACGCGTGAGCATTATTTGAAACTCCTCCATTGTGGTTATTATTATGATTTGCATTTTGTACTGAACCAGCAGCACTTGCAGTCTCCATGATATTAAATCAGTGTATAGAGATTAAACCTTAAACCTTTCTGTAGTGTGTTTTTTGTTAATTTGTTAATTTGTAACTTGATGAAAAGTATATGAAATATTCTTTATTCTTCTTCTTCTTCTTTTTTTTTTCACTAGATAGAGAGAATAATATGGAAAGAAAAAAAAAAAAAAAATGAGCAACAGCGGCTAGCGGGATATGCGGTGAGTGGTGATCTTTATATACAAGATATATGTATATATATATGGAAAGAAAAAAAATATATGCCCTGTAAGAAAGAAGAGATGTGTGTGATGGTAGTAATAGTAAATGAGAAAATGAGACAGCCCCCCTGAATCTTTACTCTGTTAGGTGTTTTAATATTACTGGTATATATATATATATATTCAAATAACAATAGCTGGTTGTTAAACCAGAAAAAGTTCAAAGGGAAACAAAGGATATTTAAAAGGAAATTTTTTTTTTTTAATTTTTTTTTTTATTTTCTAATTTTTACTTTGGTTTCATTAAGCGCCCAATTTAAAGTTTCCTTATAAATAATTTTTTTTTTTTTAATTTTACTTTGCATTGTATCGTAGTGTGTAGTGTGTGTGTAGTGTGTGTATATAAAGTTTTTGTTGTTTCTTTTTTGGTTGAAATACAACAAACTTTCAATGTTAACAAAGTTTATGGCGGTAAAGTGGGAACTGACAACAACTCAAACAAATTTAAATTTTTGTTGTATCAGTTGATACTTTAACCCATAACTACATTGATAACATACGATTTATATATATATATTCACATATACATTTGGTTGATTCAAGATGGGCTATTTAACAATCTATTAGACATGGAATTGAAATTTTCATTCTTTGATTGCTATTTTGATTTGAAAAATTTTTGTTCACTTTGTTCACCCAGTGAGATGCGTCTGCCTAAAAAATGCCCAACACAATTTCCCCCAAACTGGAGGGCATAATTTTTTTTTGAAAGGAGAAGTACACAATCCCACACAGACTCGCGCAGCATTACAGATTATGAAGGGGGGACAAAGTTTGTGTATTTGTATTTGACTTTCGGTAAAGTGTAAAGTGGAAGGTGATTTAAATTTCAAATACCAGCCTAGACACACACACAGTGAGTATACGGAGTACTGAACAGTAGTGAACAAGGTTATTAAATTCCTTCAAAATCCTTTAAACATTAGTTTACACTAGTTTAAATAGCCAGCCATAGTGGATTGACACATTAACAGATTACTATTAACACAGCGCTGTGATATAGAGGGCTTCGTATAAATTACATAACGGAATTGAAAGGAGGAGGATTCATGCACGGATCTAACATTATTTATTTAGAAGGAGACCGAACAATTTCATCAATCGTTACTCTGTAACATAACAACTTGTTATACAAAAATGTAAATGATTACTGGTTTGACAAAATAATGTAAAGTTACCATATTTGACAATTTAGTAAAGTAAATTGGTAACTTTACCCACCCACTTCTTCAAGTGTGGGATTTGATGACCAAATAGTTTAATATTATAATATTAACTAATGTCCCTTAAACAATGTATCCCTTGTTGGGGTTGGAAAACTATTGAAAGGGGACTTATATCTTAATTAGTCCATTGAATTTATGTATAGATGTATATATATATTGAGTACTTACACTTACTCCCCCAACAATTGGAGTCATTTGATTCAAAGGCGGCTAATCGTATTTACTCGTGATATTAAAGGAAATCTGTGGTCCATAATGCAATGGGACTAATATATTTCAACTTGATTGGTGTTTGGTCTTTTGACATGGCCTTCAACATGGTCTTCAACACTGAACTTCAACACGGTCTTTGACACGGTCTTTTGACATTCTCATTGACATTGACACCTTTCAAAACCATATACCCACACACCCCTCCTCTGTCTCAAGACTAGATTTAACAATGATTCAAAATGCTTGAATTACCGGTTATCAAACACACTTTAGTTATCTATCCCCCACACTAATATCAATAACCTTAATCATATATATCATATACATTATAGGTACCATTTATATATATCCAAACTACTTTTTAAACCTATAACAATCATAATTCATACACCACACCGTATACCACACCGTATACCACCATTGCCACATTAGGAAATTTTAAACAGCTGCAGATTACTGTACATTTGTTGCACGTGCCGATTACGTGGTGTTGATGGTTTATCAACGCGTTGATTCAAATTTGGTTTGTGCAGTTTTATTCACCATTGATAAAGTAAATGGTTGATACGATACCTGCATTGATACCTGATGATAAGAGATAAACTTAATTCGCGATTGATATTTGATAAATATTAGTTGCTCCACACATTATGATATAATGAATTGTTGTCAAAATTTGTTGTCAGTTGTTAAGTCAAAACTGCTGATTTGCAAAACAAAACTAAATGCAACTTCAATCCCCGAGTAAATCAGGTGATGTTGTGTCAAAGTGTGTGTGTAAAGGCAAATTAAATTACTTGCCATACAACAACGTGATTTTAATATAATATGTAATATAGTAAATGTAATACATAGTACATGCGTACTTGGCAATTGTAACATTTTATAATTAATCATTATCATGATTACTTTCTAGTTATTGTGAGTGTTTCATATCTACAGTTACCTCAATAACGACTTTCCAATCATGTTTCATATGTTTCACAATATACTAACTAATCTCGTTTCATTTATGTATCATGGTAACATTTATCTATCATGGTAACATTTATGTATCATGGTAACATTCATACTTATTGACAGTTAAACAGTTGGTATATGATCGTTACATTATTGTTGATTCATTATACACAATAGCTTCTAGAGCTCCTCTCGGGTATTATCGCTCTGGCTTCGGATTTATAATTTTGACACAAAAATCAAAATTAATATGTAAAGTCATAGATACACTTATTTACATACACTAAACTGGTTTTGAATGTTATAAAAGTAATTTGCTTTAATATTAACAGTTTTGGAAAGCATTTACCAAAACTTTTTGCTATAATTATATTTTGCTACTTTTTTTTGGTAACCGTTAATTCTTTAATTAAACTTCTAATATCAAAAGATTTTTTTTTTAGTTATAAACATTTTCCTAAAATCTGTTGAAACTTATTCGAGTTTTACTCCAATTATATTACAAAATGTATTATTCACGCTCAAAAGTTTACTTTGATTTGAAAAACTACCCAAAATGTGAGTTTGAAGATCATTATACAATTTCAGACTTAACCAAGATTAGATTAATCGACGAAAGACAAAAAGCTCTTCACCTGTTGAGAAGAGATAAAATATTGGCTCATTATGAAACCATTTTAGGGTATGATTTTTGATACTTATGATTGATCGTTGGTACCTGATGTTGCTCCGTTTTCCTCACTACAAATACTAACTATTTTTGAAGATCTTCACCAAGGTATAAATTTGATAAAGATTTCGTTTCACTTGTTTATAAAGCTTTAATTGGAAGACCACGTCCAGTTTCATTGTTACAACTTCAAAAAGTTTTGAAAAATATTCAACAGAGACAAATTTCAAATGATTGTAAAAATGGTAGACAGTTTACTGTTTTATTTAAAAGTTATGAATCTCAAATTAAACCAACTTCATCAGCTGTTAACTTAAATGTCCCCAAAAGATTAAAATTAATCAAGTCAACAAGTTCAAGTGTACCTGATCGTACAAGTACCTCAAATAAATGTAGATATAAATCAAATAAATCTCTAATACATTTCACGAAAAGTGGTGAAGATGAGAAATTTAACCAATCCACCAAATCAAATGTTGTTGGTGATTGTGACATGAAGACACAGCTAGAAAGTATTGAGATGGGAATTGGTACAAATTCTAGTAAAGACACCAATAGAGAGTGTTTTAAAAGGTTTGAACCAATGATTAAAGAAGAAGTTCCACTAAAACCCGAGGCTATAAAACCTGAGGTTATAAAACCACCACTGAGTAAAAAATCTTTTGCAGATTTTGCATATGGGATTTCTAAATTGCATAATGTTCATGAGTTGTTAATTGATCTATATCAAGAAGAAACACAGAATGATTTAAATTTTTTAGAGAAAGGGTTACAAGAAACAAAAGATAAGAGTATAAGAAGATATGAAAAACTACGCAAAATTATGAATGATTCTACAACAGAAATTCAAAATTTATTCCAATGAAATGACCCAGACCAAATAACTATAATATAATCTATAGATATATTCATTAACATATATGCAATGATGCCAAGTTTGCATTTATTGGTTCGTTCGCTTTATGTGGGAAATGTAGGGAGCTTTTAAAAAATTACGTAAAAAAGTGGAGATGTGCAATGCAATGCCAATCAATCTTTAAAGGGGGACCACAAATTTTTAGTCAATTTCCAAATTAACTATTGTACTCTCTTATATAATAGTGGTTAGTGGAGACTGTAGGATGAAGGGAGAAGCATATATATATATATAATATATATAATATGACGATATTCTTGTTTTCTGTAACAACGTGCCTTTAGTGCTCTAAAGCCTACATCAATCTAAACAACAACTATGACAGCTTCAACTGGGAAGAAAGGTCCAGTTTTATCACAGGGCGCAATTGAAAGACTGAAGAGACTTGCTGATGAATCAGTGAAAGATCCTCATACCGATATTCCTGGTGTTTCTATTGCAATTACAAACTCCAAAGGTGATGATTTGTTTCAATACGCTACAGGTAAAAAAAACGCAGATTCTGATAAAGAGTTAACAACTGATGATATATTTTGGATTGCAAGTTGTACAAAACTATTAGCTTCGATCGCCCTATTACAATTGGTTGAACAAGGTAAAGTTGAATTAGACTCAACTGAACAAGTTGAAAAATATCTTCCAGAATTGAACAATTTACCAATTGTGTCAAATGACGAAGAGACTAATGGGCTAAAACTAAAACCCAAGACTGCTAAAATTACTCTGAGACATTTACTATCTCATACTTCAGGTTTAGGTTATTCATTCTTCAGTGATTTGTTGAAAAAATATACAAAATATTTCCATGTAAATGAACTTGAAGCTAACAATGCACGTGATTACGTATTACCGCTATTGTTTGAACCTGGTTCAAATTGGGCTTATGGTGTTGGGATTGACTGGGCAGGTATATTATTACACAGAGTCACCGGTGTACCATTAAATGATTATATCTTGCAAAATGTATTGAATCCATTAGGCGTTGAGGAAACCAGTATGGAACCTGATGAAACTATGAGGAAAAAAATTCTTGAAATGAGTTTCCGTGATAAAAATGGTAAATTGTCAGGTATTGGTTCAATTCACAAAAAAGTCACTGCAGGTGATTATGATAATTTTTTCCATTCTGGTGGTGCTGGTGTCTTTTCAAAACCAAAAGAGTATGTAAAAGTCTTAGCTACAATTTTAAACAATGGTGTATCACCGAAAACTGGTGAAAGAATCTTGAAAAGTGAAACAATAGATTCAATGTTTGTTAATCAAATTGAACAATTCCCAAATTTTGGACGTGTTGGTATTAAAAGTGCTGATGAATTTTTAACAAATTCAATTCAGGATATTTATCCTCAAGGTGATTTACCACAAGGCTGGGGGCTTTCAATGTTTTTAAATTTGCATAAAACTCCAACTGGACGTGGTGCTAATTCTGGTTGGTGGTGTGGATTAGCAAACTTGTTTTGGTGGTTGGATCGTGAAAATGATATTGGAGGTTTCGTTGGCGCACAAATCCTACCGTTTGCCGATGCTAAGGTCTTGACACTATGGGCTAAAATTGAAACGGAAATCTATTCTGATCTCGCTAAAGAATAAACCTTGACCTATATACTATATAATGCTTTATACTGATATCTTTGTTTATGCCATACGTAACAACCCACATTATTGTACTTATGTAATCAAGAAAAATTCGCGAGCTCATCGGATTTGAGTGTCTGAACCGGTAAGTTCGCGAAAAAAATTTATTATATTACAAAATTTTCCAGTGCATAAGTGATATAAGTATTTGACTGATGATCAGAGTGATATATATATAGAGCTTTCCATATAAAATACGTAATAATGCCAGAGGAAATCAAGATAAAGAAGAGAAAATCATCAGATGAAGATGACAAATCTATAGAGAAGAAAAAATTAAAGAAGGAGAAGAAGGACAAAAAGGACAAGAAAGATAAGAAGGATAAAAAAGACAAGAAGGACAAGAAGGATAAGAAGGTTAAGAAGGATAAAAAGGATAAAAATGAAAAGAAAGAGTCCAAATCCGAGGAGGAGAAACCAGTTGTTGAAGCCAAACCAGCCTTTAAATCTAATTCATCATCAGGATATGCGGAAAGTTCTGAGCTTAGTGCAGTGCCACAATCAGATGTTGATGCATTTTATAAAGAAAATGACGTTACAGTTGAAGATCCTAACTCAACAAACTTGAGACCATTATTATCATTTTCCCATGTTGAATTTGAACCAAAAATCCAATCAGAAATTGCCAAATTTCCCAAACCAACTCCAATTCAATCAGTTTCATGGCCATACTTGTTATCAGGTAGAGATGTTATTGGTGTTGCAGAAACAGGTTCTGGTAAAACTTTAGCATTTGGTGTTCCAGCAGTTGACAAATTAGTCAAATCTGGTGATAAACAAGCCATTCAAGTTTTAGCTGTTTCTCCAACTAGAGAACTAGCTTCACAAATCTATGATAATTTAAGTACATTAACTGGTAAAGTTGGCTTAAATTGTGTTTGTCTCTATGGTGGTGTTCCAAAAGATCAACAACGTAAAGATTTGAAAAAAGCTCAAATCGTCATTGCAACCCCTGGTAGATTGATCGATTTGATGAATGAAGGTTCAGTGAACTTGTCAAATGTACATTATTTAGTCTTGGATGAAGCTGATAGAATGTTGGAAAAGGGATTTGAAGAAGATATCAAAAATGTGATGAGAAGTACCACACATAAAGCTAGACAAACACTTATGTTTACTGCGACATGGCCAAAAGAAGTTAGAGAATTGGCCAGCGGGTTTATGAGAGATCCAGTTAAAGTCAGTATTGGTAATAGAGATGAATTAAGTGCTAACAAGAGAATTACTCAAGTGGTTGAAGTTGTTGAACCTTTCAGTAAAGAAAACAAGTTGCTACAACTATTGAAACAGTACCAATCCGGTAGTAAAAAAGATGAAAAAGTTTTAGTTTTCGCCTTATACAAAAAGGAAGCTTCAAGAATTGAAAGATTATTAATAAGTAAAGGTTACAAAGTTGCAGCTATTCATGGTGATCTATCCCAACAACAAAGAACTCAATCATTGGAAAATTTCAAAAGAGGCCAATCAAATCTCTTATTAGCTACCGATGTCGCTGCAAGAGGTTTGGATATCCCAAACGTGAAGACTGTTATCAATTTAACTTTCCCATTGACCGTTGAAGATTATGTTCACAGAATCGGTAGAACTGGTAGAGCCGGTGCTTACGGTACTGCTCATACCTTATTCACCGAACAAGAGAAACATCTAAGTGGTGCCTTAATCAACGTCTTGAAAGGTGCTAATCAACCGGTTCCTGACGAGTTATTGAAATTTGGTTCACATACAAAGAAGAAAGAACACGGTGCCTATGGTGCCTTCTTTAAAGATGTTGATATGACCAAAAAGCCAAAAAAGATCACTTTCTAAGTAAATAGATTGCCACTATATAATCATAATAACTGTAATATAGAGAATAAGATTGTTTTATGTCCTGAGAGTAATGAGTAATTAGTGTATTGGTGCTTATATATCGGTGCTTATGTATGGTGCGCCCCCAACCATGTTTTCATTTTTTCTTTGTATACGAATTCAGTTTCACAGCCTTTTAAAAAAAACGTTCCATTTTACTTTTAAAGGAGATTTAGATCTGACAAGTATCACGCTATTTTAGATTGGATAGGGGACAGTTGGTTATATATTAAGCACAGGGATTCTGTTCAAATTTTTAAATCGAGATAGAATTTGAGCAAGAGACCACGGTTGCAAAATGTCCAGTGCCAAAGTGCTCTCCAGAGATGAAATTGAGCATCGGATCTCCCAAGGTGATGCCATCGTGATTTTTGAAAACAGTGTTCTTAGGTTGAACAAATGGTTAAAGTATCATCCTGGTGGTGATAAGACGATTTTCCATTTGGTGGGGAGAGACGCTACAGATGAGATGCTTGCTTATCATTGTGATGAGACTCAAGCTATTTTCAAAAAATGGAAAATTGGTGTAATCAACTATAAATGGATGAATTTTGTGCCGCCTATACAAGGTGGTAAGTTTAGAAGTTTGGAGGAACAAGAAATTGATCGAATCAAGGAAGAATCGGCAAAGAAGCACACACAGCTGTCATCTTCATCTTCGTCACCATCCTCCTCTGCTTCAAGTTTCAAATTGACATCGTCAACGGAACCTTCAGATGTTGAAGATTTGATAACACCAAATACCAAAGCCGATATGTTAGATACCCTCTCGGACTCAGCACCACAGATGAACACTCAAGCTGGACAATGTTCAACTGTCGTCAAACCAAAGATGATACAAGGGATTATACCTTCTTTATCTACAAAAGAAGCATATGAAAGAAAAGTTGTTAAGGATCCAAGTGATGTTATTGATAACTATGATAATGGTAAAGTGGAAGAAGATCTAAAAGCTTTACCATCACTAGATTATGAAACCCAAGAATATTTATCAAAGGAATATAACAAGTTACACGACGTTATCATCGCTGGAGGCTACTACCAATGTCCATATTGGGAATATGCGAAAGAAGCAACAAGAATCGCAGCATTACTAAGTACTTCTTTTGCCCTACTATATTACAAATGGTACTTTTTCAGCGCTGTTTCCATGGGACTAGCATGGCAACAATTGGTTTTCATTGCACATGATGCAGGTCATATATCGATAACGCATCAATATGAAACCGATAATATCATTGGTATGATCGTGGCATCATTCATTGGAGGATTATCGTTAGGTTGGTGGAAAAGAAATCATAATGTTCATCACATAATAACAAATGACCCTGTACACGATCCTGATATTCAACATTTACCGTTTTTTGCAGTGTCAACAAGATTGTTTGGTGATGTCTACTCGACATATTATGAGAAATTTCTTTGGTTCGACGCTTTTGCTAAGAAATTGATTCCAATTCAGGAATACATGTATTATCCAATTCTATCATTTGGAAGATTTAATCTTTATAGATTGTCTTGGGAACATGTATTATTCGGTCAAGGCCCAAGATATGGGAAAGCTGCGTGGTTTAGATATTTTGAATTATTTGGATTGATTTTCTTCAACTGGTGGTTTTTCTACTTGATTGTTTACAAATCCATTGAGTCTAATTGGACAAGACTCATGTTTGTTATGGTTAGTCACTTCACAACAATGATTGTCCATGTTCAAATTACTTTATCACATTTTGCCATGTCAACTTCAGATCTTGGAGTCTCTGAAAGTTTTGTTAGCAGACAAATAAGAACAACAATGGATGTTGACTGTCCAAGTTGGTTTGATTTTTTCCATGGTGGGTTACAATTTCAAGCCATTCATCATTTGTTCCCAAGGGTTCCAAGACACAATTTCAGAAAAATCCAACCTCTAGTCATTGGATTTTGTGAAAAAGTTGGTTTGAAATATTCAATCTATGGATTTGTTGATGGTAATGAAGTTGTTATAAACAGACTAGCGGATATTGCCAAACAAGCTAAAATCATGAGTGAGTGTCATAAAACTATGAAAAGGGAAGCAGTTGAAGAAGGAAAGTATTTCGAGTTTTAGCCTTTCTACTTATATAGACTACTATTTATTTATACAATTATATATACATATATATACAAATGCATTGTAGACTCTGTTGATCTAAAGACATTGTTTTATACTACTTGGACTGTTTTTGTTGTCTTGACCGATTTGCTTCACATGATTTTTCTCAGTTACTAAGATCTTTGTTGAAAACGACAATAACCTTTGTCTCTTCAACCTTTAGTTGATCTCTTGGATAAGTTTCTATTGCTTGGGTATATAGCTGGTGAGGAATTTGTATAGAGATCAAAAATTCACTTGGGAAAATGCAAGATTCAGTGAAGTCCTCATTCACAGGACTTTTCAGGAGGAAAAAATCGCCATCCCCAGAAACATCAACATCATCAACAAGTATAAATAACAACTCAATGTTTCCAGAGAACCCACCATTGACCCCATTGGAGTTGAAAGGATACTCCCAGAACACGAAAAATAGACTTTTGAGCACAGAATTGGGCGAAGAGATACGGAATATTTTACCACCAAGACATCAAGTCACTTCAGATTGGGAATTAGCATATAGCTTAGAACAACACGGCGCTTCACTAAATACACTGTACTCCAATATAAATCCCCATACAAAATACGATAAGAATGGTTATCTATTGGTTATAAAAGATCAAAAGGGAGCCATTTTTGGAAGTTATACAAATGAACATTTCCATCCAACTGATCTAAGGAGATTTTACGGGAATGGTGAATGTTTCCTTTGGAAATCCAAAGTGATACATCAGGACTCAGGGGAGCATCATTTACAGTTTCAGGCTTTCCCATACACTGGGCTCAATGATTTTTTAATTTACTGTACAAGTAGATTTTTATCTCTTGGAGGTGGTGATGGACACTATGGATTGTGGATAGATCAAGAGTTACTACACGGGGTGAGCGATCATTCCTTGACGTTTGGTAATGAACCATTAAGCGCACAGGGAAGTAAGTTTGGTATACTGGGTGTGGAGGTGTGGAAAATATGAGGTTGTTATACTTTTCATTTTTTTTAGTAACGTTGTGGGTTATGTTTTCATTATACGTCTTTTATAAGGGAACTTTATACATATTTTAATAAATAATATAGGTGGTTACATCTGAATCAACGTATTGAGTCATATATAAATTTCCGCTTCCTCGTCATCGTCGTCATCTTTTTTTTTTCTTTGTGTAATCTCATCAATGTTGATGTTTCTTGATAGTACTTTGTCTTTGGATTGGGAATATTCAATCGGATGTTTCGCCTCTAAATGTTTCCTTATAGCAGCTGTATGCTGCTGTGACCATTTGAGGTCTTTCACCACTTGTTTCAGTGTTTTCATACCATCTTTGAATCTGTTTTGAAACTCTAGTAACCTTTGCTCAGCTTCTTGCTGTAACTGGAGTAACTCCACTTCCTTCCCCTTCAGAGAACCTGACGTCTGAGCTTGGATCGCCATTGACCTATTCATTTCCATTCTGGACAGGGCGTTATCCAATGAGTTGGTCAAATAGTCCACTGGATCAAATTCTCTGCCTTCGTGATCCTCCTCCACAGAGTCTTGATAGCTATCTGTAGACATCTCCTCAACATCGCTCATTTCCGGCTCAGACACCGCAAAAGTTTGCGAGTTGATACTTGGTTGCCTTCTGTGCCTCGTAGCCATGATACTATATCATACCACTATTCAATTGCTGATAACGCCTAGTCTCCAATCTGTATCTTATTCCCTCTTTAACTGTCAGTTTCCATTCATTTTCAGTTCCCGTACGCGAATTTAAATTAAGCTTCGGAAAAACAAAATTGAAAAAAACACACACACAACTAAGAAACATCAACGAATTCAAAATTACACCAATTTGTTTTGATTCTTGATAAAAAACCAGCTTTTGTTTATCCAAAGACAAATGTGCGTATAGTCACCATGTCCAGCCAGGCCAGAAACGAAGTGAAAGCAAGATTAAGACCATTTGGCATTGTGTTTGAGAAGAGTCTCACTGACTTGGTGAAGGGGATAAGATCACATAAAGACCCAGAATCACAAGCAAAGTTTTTACAAGAAGCTATTCAGGAATGTAGAAAAGAAGTCCGCTCTGGTGATATGGACCTGAAAACAATGGCCGTGCTGAAATTGGCCTATCTGGAAATGTACGGGTTCGATATGTCATGGGCCAATTTCCATGTTTTGGAAGTTATGAGTTCTTCAAAATTTCAACAGAAAAGAGTGGGTTACCTTGCCGCTATGCAAGCATTGAAGAATGATAATGACGTTTTGATGTTGACTACAAACTTGTTGAAAAAAGATTTGAATTCATCTAAAAGTGTCGATGTTGGTGTGGCATTGAGTGGGATCTCATCAATAGTGACAACTCCATTAGCTTCAGATATTACCGCGGATGTCATCAAAATGTTGAATCATTCCAAACCGTATATACGTAAGAAGGCAGTTTTGACAATGTTCAAGATTTTTTTAAAGTATCCAGAAGCTTTGAGAACACATTTACCAAGGTTATTTGATAAATTGGATGATGAGGATCAGTCCGTGGTGACTGCAACCGTTACCGTCATTTGTGAACTATCTAAAAAGACCCCCAAAGTGCTCATAAGTCTAGCCCCGCAATTATATGATTTGTTAAACTCTTCAAATAACAATTGGATGTCTATTAGGCTACTAAAGCTGTTTTCATCATTAACTGCAGTTGAGCCACGTTTGAAAAATAAGTTGCTAAAACCAGTCTTGGAGTTAATGTCCACATCGAAAGCATCGTCGTTAATCTACGAATGTGTTAACTGCTTGGTGACAGGTAACATGATTGAAGAAGACGATTATGAAGTTGCTAACCTATGTTTGGAAGAACTTGTTGAGTTTTTCAAAGAGAAAGATCAAAATTTGAAATATGTTGGTTTACTGGCTTTCTTCAAAATTGGTAAAATTAATCCGGAATTTATAAGCTCTTATAGCGAACATATCTTGGAATACCTCGTTGATGATGATCTTACAATTAGAGAAAAGGCATTGGCAATTGTTGATGGTATAGTGAATGAAGAAAATCTATTTCAAATTGTAAAACTATTGATGGTTCAGTTAGTCCCAGCACAGGAAGCCTTAGAGCCGGACTCAAATATCGAGGATCATGGGGACCTCAGCTCAATAACTCCAAATAAATCCAACACACCATTGGTGTTAACAGATCAATACAAGGCAAGCATTATTCTGAAAATTTTAGAAATATCTTCAAGAGACAATTATGCAAATATTCCATCATTCGAATGGTATATAGCAGTGCTTACAGACTTGATAGATTTATCCATTGTCAACAATTTAGTTACTGGTTATGATATTGGTGAACAAATTAGAGATATTGCAGTTAGAGTGCCAAGTGTTAGAGGACAAATTGTATCTGCAGCGATCAAAATTATCACTAATGAAAACATCACGTTGAAACTACCACAAGTATTACAACAATGTGTTTGGGTTGCAGGTGAATATTCATCGTTTATCAAAAATGGTGATGATTTGATTTATAAAGTGCTCTCATTCCAAAACAAATTAAACCAATTGGATCCTGATATCTTGGCAATTTACATTCCAGCAATTGTTAAAATTTATAGTAATTTTGCTAATAAAGACCCAACGTATTGGGATAATTCCAAGGCTGATCAAATTTTGAAATTGACAAACAAAATCATTGGATTTTTTGAAAAACTTTCAATATCAAGACATTTTGAAATTCAAGAAAGATCTGTTGAATTTTTGGAATTTTTGAAAATCATAGTCGATGCTATAAATGAACATGATTCAGGCGCTTTAGAACCACCATTGCTAATAAGTGCTGCATTGCCTTCTTTTTTCAATTCGTGGGAATTGAAACCCATTTCTCATGGATCACAAAAAAGAATTCCTATACCTGAAGATTTGGACCTCGATACTGTTATAAATAAAGATATCTGGGAAGAATTAGTAGACCAAGAGAGCGAGGATGAAAGCATCATTGAAGAGTTTGAAGAGGCATTATACGAGGACCAAGGAAAGTTTGGTACGGGGTACGAATCAGAAGATCACGATGATTATCTAGGTGGTGGATCCAATGGAAAATTACAGACTGAAGAAAGCGAACGCCGTAAAAATGAAAGACTAGAAAGGCTTAAAGATGATCCATATTATCTATCAAACGATTCACATTCACAAATCTTATCACCAAAGGCAAGAAGTGAACTCATATCCCCGACTCCAAGGTCCTTGACACCAACTCTTATAGAAATAGATGACGGTAGTCAAAGCAACGGTAAAAAAGCAAGTATTTCTGATAAGAAGCCTAAGAAGAAGAAGAAGAATGTTGTCATATTGAGTGATGAGGTTATTGGAGGTGCTGAACAAGATTCGCCAATATCAGATCATGAATCCCAAAGATCCAAAACAAGACAAAGTTCACAATTGTCTTCTAAAAAGAAGAGAAACGTTCTCAGGATTGATAGCTCTAATTTAGACAATTTTGATTTTGACTCACCAGGTGATAAAGATGAAGGTTTGTTGGAGGTTGAAAAACTAAGAAAACAATTAGAGTCGCAGTCACTAGAGTCACAGGCCAAGGCATCAGAACCTCAGGATACAGACGAAGTCATAGTCATTAGAAAGAAGAAAGACAAAAAGAAGAAGAAACCAAAAGTTGACGAAAATGGGAATCCAATAGAGAAAAAGAAGAAGAAAAAACGTACCACCATCACAGAAACACCAGAGACTAACGCATCACCGCAAATATCAGCACCTAATGCAGAAGACGAGTATTGATTACACTTCACTTTAGTTTGTATATACGTATATATATATATTGTTCAAATGATATTTATTGCATCTCCGAAAGTTCTTTAGTAGTTGATGAGGTTCTTACTTGATGCGCGAAACGCGTTTATTGTAAACAAAAATATGTCAAAACCAGTATCTTCAACAGCAGCGCTAGGTAAGTGAAGAGCTAGCAGGGAACACTAGATTTGATATGTCCTTTCTGGCTATAATTGAAGGGTCTGAGAACAAGTCAATTTGGTGTCGCTCTATAACTTCATTAGCTACCATTTCCGATCAGATTCAATTTGTGATTAGCGAATCAAAAGTGAGTTGTGTGTAATCTAACAGCGAGAAAGGAATACTAACGTCTTGAAGATTACATTATCAGCCATTAATATTGCACATGTATCGCATGGTGAGATTACTTTCACGAGGCACTTCTTCAAGAACTTCTTGTTTAATCACACAACGCTCGATTCAAGTGAGCTCGATAGTGACGAAAACGATGAGATCATTTATTGTTTCAGCATAAGGTCTAAGATTTTGTCAGTGTTATTTAGAAAGACAGAAGACGATATAGAGAGCTATAAGGTTTCACTTGGGCAAGACTATAAGCTAGATGTTGAAGTAAGGACCAAATCCTTGATACGGAAACAATATAGTCCGTATTATCAGATTTATAAGTATGACAAATTGGCTGTTGCTAAGCGCTACAAGGATCTGTTCATGCAACAGAATCAAAGAGCGGATGGTGAAGATAAAGATGACGAAGATGAGATCAACTATTTGATGGTTGACAATCATATTCTGAAAGGCTTTTTGGATTTTGTCAATTCATCAAGTACGGAGGATTTCAAGCTGGAAGTCAATCAAAAAAATTTTAGTATAACAGCATTCACTAAAGGTGTTTATATCAAAGAGAAGGAGATCTTGAAGCAACCCATGGCTGTAAACATTATATTCAGTACTGAGGAGTTGCTAGATTTGAAACTGTGGCCAAGTACACCAGACAAGCAGGTTGTTTATAGACTGAAAGATTTTAAGACTTTTTTAAATCTAGGTAATGGATCGGATTTCATTGAGATATGGTTCGTAAGACCTGGTGACCCAATATTGTTTGAGATTAATAAAAGCGATTGCACCATGCAATTTGTGCAAGTAACTGATGGAGAGAATAACCATGTCAATTTGGAAAAAAACACCAAAGTTATACCCAAGGACAAGATCATCAAGAAATCCAAAAACAGCAAGAGAGTTGAAAACGACGAATACAATCATACTGAGGAATTGACTAATGAGTTTGGAGCAGAACCAATGTTTGTACCTGAAGACGAAGATTATCGTGAACCCTCACCACCAAATAATCCACCACCGCCACCATTACCAAAGCTACAAAATCGTGAAGATAGAGGAGATACATTACAAGGGGAAGATGAGCACCACAGAGGGCATTCACCCGAAGTTGGCAAAAATGATGAGATACTATGGGGCGATAATGATTCAACTAGGGAAAATAAGATTAGTCAATTGATTCAAAATTCTAAAAACGATGAAAGCAGATTGATAAATGAAGCTAAAACCAAATATCTAAACTCATTGAAAAATAAAAAACGTAAAGCTAATAATGATGATATGATTGAAGAAGAAGAGTTAGGGCCTACACAAAACGTCAAAAACATCAAAGGGATATTTGACTAGAGTAGAATATTAATACTTCATATTTCAATTCATAATAAACAAACTTCATTTCTTTTCTTCCTTTTTGGAAGCATCAAAATAGTTGTAATTTAGGTATCTAAAACCTTGACCCAATTGAGCACTCAAATTAACAACATGGCAACCAAATAATAAATAGTTCTTAGGAGTGACTGCTAATGCGTATCTCAAGAAAACACCAGAGTATAAGACTAAAGCACCAGTCATTGGACCTGAAATCAATTCTGGATCTTTTTGTAAATCATAAATGGCAGCTAACGGAATACCAAAATTTGACACTGGACCCCAAAAATGTGTAGTGAAAACATACTTCAACGTTTCCTTGTTGAAGATCTTCTGCGTAATAGACTGAGTGGCAGCACGGTTGACTTGTTGTGACATCTTTAGTTCTTTATATATGAAGCGCCTTCAAACCCACAAACAGTATACTGTTAACATGTCGGTTAGGTTCAACCCATTTTTTGTTCTCTTATGGATTTTTTCGGTTCGCGGAGTCCTTTTCCATTTTTTTATGGGGGGCCATAAAAAGATTCGCGAATTGAGTATTTTTGTGGGATGGGCATTAAACGGTTATTACGAGAGAGGCTCTTATGTTACGTCTAGTAAATATTCACAGGTTTGATATTCACAAATCGACAATCTATATATTAGCATGTTCATACTGAGAAAGAAATCTATTTAGTTGATTCTTTCAATGAAACAATTCTGTTCAAGACAATTGAGTCATCTTTAGAATCTTTATCCAATGCAAAGTAACCAACTCTAAGAGCTTGGAATCTGACAATTTCAGGTCCGCTGGTTTTCTTATCTTCGATAACGTTGAACTCTTTAGAAATCGAGTTGGACTCTTCAACGTTCCATGGAGACTCTTTAACAACTTGGTTGAAGGCAGGTTCCACAATTGAATCTTTGAAGACTTCTTCACTGTTTGAATTGATGTCTTTGAGGAATCCTTCTGGATGTGCTGATGGGTTCTCGCTATTGAACAATTGGTTGTAGACTCTTGTCTCTTTGATACGAACTGGTGAGTTATGTTTTGAAGATTTTGGAACCCATTGAATATATGTCTTTGGCTTTTTAACAATGTCTTGATCATAGTTAACATGGATTTTGGTGATTGATCCATTCGAGTCGGTTTCCAATGATTTGAAACTAACATTATGTGGTATTCTCAACAAACCAACTGGTTGGTTTGGTTTCAATCTGAAAAATTCCTTATCATCTTCATTTTCACTGAAATCACTCTTATCAATGTAGAAAGTTTTGGTGAATGTTAATTTTCTTGAACCGAATTTATCGTTACCAGGTTTATATGGGATTTCAACTTCAATCTCGAAATCATCTTCAACATTATCAATAACAACTTCAACAGGGTTCAAAATCAACATTAATCTTGGAACTGTATCTTCCAAAAATTTTCTAATTGAACTTTCAAATCTACCAACTTGAATATTTGTTGTACTTGTAGTGACACCTAATGTGTTGATAAATGTTAAAATGGCACCCGGTGGAACACCACGACGTTTTATAGCCTCAAGAGTGAATAATCTTGGATCATCCCAACCACGAACATAGTTTTCATTGACCAATTTGGCAATCTTTCTCTTGGATAAAACAGTACCTGTGATGTTTAATCTACCGTATTCTCTTTGTGCTGGTCTATAGACATGCAATGCATCACATAACCATTCATAAGATTCTCTTGATAGATAAAATTCAGTAGTACATAATGAGTGTGTTATATTTTCAAATGAATCAACCAAACAGTGTGTGAAATCATAAGTTGGATAAATCTTCCATTTATCACCAGTTCTTGGATGATGAGCATCCAAGACTCTATATGCAATTAGATCCCACATTTGAGGATTTGGAGATGATAAATCTTGCTTCATTCTTAAAGTGGCTTCACCAGGTTTATAATGACCATCTCTCATTTTTCTAAACTCAGCTAAACTTTCTTCAATTGGTCTATTACGATCTTTTGATGGAATTCTTTCACCACCTGGGGTACCATCTTCTTTGATACCTCTACTTCTCTTGATTTCTTCAGCGGTATCGTGACAGACGTAAGCCAAATCATTCTTGATCAATTGTTCAGCAAGTTCATATAATTGATCAAAATAATCACTGGAATAGGTGATTTTCCATGGTTGGAAACCTAACCAATTCACCATTTTCAAAATACTCTTGAAATAAACATCTTCTTCAGCCTCAGGATTTGTATCATCATATCTGAGATAACAAACACCATCGTTATGTTTTGCAAAACCAAAATTAACTAAGATAGCTTTTGAATGACCAATATGTAAAAATCCATTAGGTTCAGGTGGGAATCTTGTATGAACTCTATTTTTAACCTGTTTTAAATGTTCCACCATTAGTTCTGGATATTTTTGAGGATTCTCACCAACTTTATGTAAATCACCAAGGAACCCTTCGGTGAACATTGATCTTTGGTTTTCTTCAGACTTTTTATCATCTTTCTTATTACTATCATTGGCTTTAGCTGGTGCTGCCTTTTTAGCCTTTTTTTCCTTCTTAACAACATCACGTTCATCCTTTGGACCTAATAATTTCAATAGTTCCTCATCAATGATTGGTTTGAAAGAACCAGGATTTGCCCATTTCAAATCCGGGATAGTACGCACATTTGCTAAAATTTTTGGTAAATATTGGTATCTTTTATCTTCAATTTCCGCTTTATTTTCTTGAATGTAGTTTTGAATTTGAGATTTGACTTGATCTTCAGTAACAACAATACCAACACCACTGACTTCATCTAATTTTGCCTTGGTTGCAGAATCACCATTGGCTTTAACATACTTGAAAGCCTCATCTAACTGTTGATTTGTTTTCAAATCGTCATTCAAGATGGATTCGGTGATTAATTGACGATTTGGAATTTGTTCACCTTTAGATAAAATAGCCAATTGATGTAACAATAGTCTTTTAGTCTTATCTAATGGATAACTAATTTTGGATGATGATTCTGATAAGATTGAATCAAACGATTGAGAAACTTTCTTGTTTTTCAAAATTTCTTTAACCTTGACTTCTTCAAGACCAAGTTTGTTGAACTTCTCAATTAGCTCTTCAGTAGATGACATCACTATTGGACAAGTTCACTGCTCACTAATGGGCTGCACTAACAATAGAGATGAGTCTAAATATTGATCGATTTGTCAGTTCAACAAGTTTTTTTTTAAGTCGCTCGCCATCACTTTATTGACACGTCTCAACACGTACAATCAAATGACAGACTCATTTTACCGCGAATTTGTTAATTTATAACGAATTTGAAAACAATAAACAACAACAACAAACACGACAAAACACAACAGGAAGATTAGGAGACTCTGCTGAAAGATGGTGGGGAGTTGTATCCAGGACCATGTAGAAGTGCTCAGAGGCTTAAGTGACCTTTGTGCTCGTGGGAAGCTCAGCGAATTATCAAAAGTGTAATGCACGATACCTTTGTTTTCATAATGTGTCAAAGAATTGACACCAAAATTGGAATATAATGTATATTCGTTAAGCGCTCAGTTTGACAACTAACAACTTCTACAACAGTTTGTCAATAAACAAAAGGAAAAAGTTTATGGATTTCATCAGTGATGGTGGGAATGAAGTTGATGATGAGTTCAAGAGAGCGTATCTAGAGTTTCTCGACTCAGTTGGTAATAGAATCAATCCAAAGATTTTTGAAATTATATTGAGAATTGGTGTGAACTTTATGGATGATGACTCGTTTTGGTTTCAATTGATTGTGAGTATTGTCATGTCTTGGTGACGTGCGATGTTGAGTAGAAAGAACCGCCCTGTGCTAACAACCTCAAATAGAATATATTAGATTACGGTGATATATTTGATCAACAAGAAGCTATATCTGTTTTAGTTGACCAGGTTTTGAAACAGGATGAAAATAGTTGGAAGGCTACTTGCTTACTATGTATTTTGATTCAAGATTATCCAAATATGAAAACTTCATGTGCCAAAATTTTGACGAAGCTTCATAAAGAGTTGTATTCAATTCTTAAAACTTTAAAGGATTTTGCAAATGTTTGTTATCTAGTTGAGCTCTTATCGCAATTGGAAAGCAAACCGTTGGTATCTTTGGTTTTCAAAGATGCGCCACATTTGTATGAATCTTTCCCAAAAGATGCGTGCTTTGCAAATGATGTTGAGTGTCAAAAGTTTTTGAAACAATTACAATCAGATCCTTTAATTTTCAATTATCATGGCTGTAAGATTGGCGACGATTTAACTTCAGGCCCAAGCCATTGCCAAATTACATCCAAGTATTTGATTGCATTATTGAATCATAACGATTTTGCTGCACCTATTCAGTTTGACTTGCCAAGCATTAAAAATGTTAAACAAAGCGGTAAAAAAATTATCTTCAATTTATCTCAAACTGTTAAAAAGGCACTAATAAATGTTCATGTATCACAATTTGCTTCAGTCTATTTAGAGTGTGAAACAAAGGGGCAAAGTGACGAATTTTATAAAAAATTGACTGAGTCTATCGCTAAAAATGTTGTTTCATCTACTAGAAAAATAAGTGTCGTTCAAAACTTTATTGCTTTAACTGGTGGGTTCGGTGATGCTGAAAATCAAAGTGATGTTATTGGATCATCTCAACAACTCAATGATGAAAATGAACCACCGGCTTCAAAAGATGACAAAAATACCGCACATTTTGCAAATTCAAACTCTGGTGTCATTGATGAAACCGAATCGATATTTGGATCCCCCATCAATACAACAAAGGACACAAGTGTTGGGAAGAAGGGTAGAGCTGTTTCAATGATAGTTGCCGAGAGCAAAGATAGCTATCAAACTTTCAAACCCAACCCACTAAGTTTCTTAAAAGCTCCATCACAAAGCCAAGGAGAACAGGACGGTAGTCACGAACAAGTACCAGATAGTATGGATGAAGCTTTTCAAACATTTCATAATCCACCTATCGATAGAGGCCCTTCAGATATTGTCATTGAAAGTGATCCAAAATTACAACTTGACAATATACAACCGCCACCTAAGATTGTCAACAGAGATAAAACTGATATTTGGGATTTTGATTCTGACCCCATGGATCAAGATTCGTCAATTGATAATCCTAAAGCTACAAGTACAGTTAACAACAAAAGATATAGGTCAAAAGCTATGAAATGCTTGACTACAAAATTGAACAAGGATGAAAAATCTCGTACTACCGCTGTTATGAAAAACAATACTAAGAAAAAAAATCAAACAAGTGCTCAATCTGAAGTAAATACGAAACTTCAGAATTCACATAAAAATCATATTGCTAATACATCAAACTTTGAGCAATCTTCACTTGATGTTACAGATCATATTAACAATGATTCATTTCAACCATTGACATCCCCTCTGGTTGGTGCCCATGAGCGCGCAAGAACTAGAGCATTCTCAAGAGCTGTGTCAAATAATGCACAGGAGGAACCAGCAACTAAAAATGATTCAAATGGTCGTAAAAAGAGGAAACGCGCTGAAGATGATGAAAGCTATCGTGACGATAATAATAATGATGAGGGTGAGGCTACAGTTAAATCTTCAAGAAAAACACGCAAGACTGCTATTAAGAATGATGCTAAAAAGAGAGATGATGAGCCACCTGTCAGACCCCCAAATACTAGATCTAGAAAGAAGAAGATACCTGAAACTGCGGTAGTTGAAAATCAAGTAGAGACTAGCAAACCCGCTGCAAGCTCTTCCAAACTCACTTCACAAAAAACTGCCAAAGTTCAGAGTAACAAGGCGCCTCTTGTCGAAAAGGCAATCAATACTAATAAAGCTGATAGTGGTGACACCTCAAGTAAACAGCAGGCCAATGTAACGAAAAAGAAAGCTATAGACAATATTGAAAAACCACACGTTGCAGGTCACTCCCAGGCGATGGTACCTCCAATTCAACCAGGAACTCCAATACAATTACCAAACCTCGCTGGTGGTGAATCACTGATGCATCCAGCTATTGATGCTAACTCTTTGTTATCCGAGGCTTACACTAATACACTTCAACGTCAAATATTTGAATCGATAAATACCTTCTCTAATCAGTTGGTTAATAAAATCAGAATCATTAATGAAGGAATTAACAAAAAATTCATGGATGATTTGACCACAAAGTATGAGAAACTATTCAACGAATTGAGAGAAAGCTTCCAAACTGATGTTGATGAGATGTGTGGATTTATTGCAGATGTAAAAGGTCTAGTTAATTTACCAGAGGAACAATTGGTTGAGTATATAAAGCAAAATAAGTTTGGCTCGATCAATACACCAAAACCATAACTCCACTACAAGCTTATCTAATTTAACTAACAAACGTTTTTGCAATTCATTCCAATATACGCCTATTTGAAAAACAATCATTTTGTAGACTATAACAACATGTTTAATGAAAGTCCTCTACAGTGAAAGAGTAATGCTAATGATTACATAATACCACACTGATAAATCGCGAATCTGTTTTACAAAGAAACTTCTCTTTTTCGCGATATGTCAATTTTGGTAATGCGCAACATCAATTCATGATTTTTTTTTTTTCCTCTCCCGTTTGCTTTTGGTGTTGATTGAAAATTATTGAAAATCAGATTTTTCATTTTCTTTTCATCTTAGTTGAAAAGGCTATCAACACAACAAGTCATATCAAAATGGTAAGTGATACATGATGATGAAAGCTGTGGTTGTTAAAGAGAAACACATAAATGAACAAGATATCTTTTTTCAGTCTATGTTGGTGATGTTCCTAAGCCATTTTAGGAGTGGTGATATAGTTGATATACTAAGCGTAAAGAAACTACAACAAGATGAAGGAAAAAGCACACACAAAGTGATTCAACAGATTTAATATCAGGGTTTGTAGTGGGAACATTTGCGTTGAAATTTAATAGCAGAAGTTATATTAAAATATTGTGTCTTTTTTTTTTTAAATAACCACAAGCTTCAAATGGAGTAGTTTCATAATAATGGGTCAGTAAACTAACAAATAACTACAGGATACCAAAACCCCAGTTACCCTTGCTAGAGTTAAAAAAGTTTTAGGCCGTACCGGTTCCCGTGGTGGTGTCACCCAAGTCAGAGTTGAATTCATCGATGATTCATCAAGAACTATTGTCAGAAACGTTAAAGTAAGTGACTTTTCATAAGATATGAGATAGAGAAATCATATAATCAAGACATGTTACTAACAATTTTTTTACTATAGGGTCCAGTCCGTGAAAACGATATCTTATCATTAATGGAATCAGAACGTGAAGCTAGACGTTTACGTTAAGAAATCTTTTTACACAAAAAACTACAAAACAAACTTTCACATTTTTATTCATTGGCTCAGTCGCTACATAATACTATCAGAAGTGATGAACTAAATGTACATTTGTCTTATTAGAAACTTGACACTTTCTTCATTGTAGTTTAAATGCGTAGTATATACTGTAATGACATATATCTCTTTATGGTTCACGTGATACGCAGTCACAGCTGTCTCAAAAGGGAAAGTCACTCGCTAAACATCCACACACCATGTTTAACAGTCCAAAAACAAAAGAAATCGAAATTACACTGTAGAAAATGACAGATTTTCACGAATTTGCGTTGCATTGTAGATATTTGGTTTTCCATTAAAACTTGTACTTTGTATGTAGTGAACAACTATTGGTAACTATACAATACAGCAAAAGATTGAAAGCAAAATGGCCCAAAGAGTTACATACAGAAGAAGAAACCCATACAACACCCGTTCTAACAAAATCAAAGTTGTTAAAACTCCAGGTGGTGTTTTACGTGCTCAACATGTTAAAAAATCTGGTACTAGACCAAAATGTGGTGACTGTGGTACTGCTTTACCAGGTATTTCAGCTTTACGTCCAAGAGAATACGCTCAAGTCTCTAAAACTCACAAAACCGTTTCAAGAGCTTACGGTGGTTCAAGATGTGCCAACTGCGTTAAAGAAAGAGTTGTTAGAGCTTTCTTGATTGAAGAACAAAAAATTGTTAAAAGAGTTTTAAAAGAACAATCTGAAAAAGAGCAAAAAGCTGAAAAGAAAGCTTCAAAATCCAAGAAATAAGTGCATATAATATCTTTTATTGATCGAAGTTGAAAAACAAAATGGTAGTCTAATCATATCAAATTGGAGTCTAATAGGTAAACTTTAAAGTTAGATTGGTAAACATTGGTATATATTCATATACATTCACATATCGGGAAAAACTTTTTACTTTCAATATTGCTTCAAGCATATCATACGAATTGATAACTTCTGATTCACTAATGGTTTGTTTTTGTTTGGGTTTTTGCTTTCTTATATTGGTTTTTCTTTCTTTGTATAGGTTGGTTTTCAAAAGTAATGAGTTCATGTAATATATTTATACCTGAGATATTTGAACAGTGTAGATTTTGCCTTAACTTTGCCTCATTCATGGCCTGTGCTTGTAGCACTCTCTGCTTTTGGATTTTGTGTACAGGGAAGTTTTAGTGACGTCTTCCGGAAATAAAGATTATGTAAATTTCTTGATCTCTACGTATCCATAAGTAAACAAAGAACAGAGATATTGAAAGAGCACATGTCTGCGCTGCCTTCAATCTATTCAGATGCAGGACTCTCACAAAATGAGCGGCGCAAGGTGCTAACAGTAGGTAAACCAAGACCCGAGAGATCAATCGGTGCAATAAAGTTAGAGGAAAGAGTCAATGATGCTGTTGAAGTCGCAGAGAGAAGCTTTGATGATGATGGTGACATTCCCATGCTAGGAATGGACGATGAAAATGAAGTTAAATTGGTTGCTGATTATGTGCTGGATAATAGGTTGAAAACAGATTCAAGAGACCAAGACTCCATACTACCCACAGAAGTGATATCAAGTTCTGCTGAACAACAAGACTTAACGCCTATGAAAAAATTAGCTAAGGATACGATAATGGTCATTGATACAAATTTTATTATTTCGCATTTGAATATCATAGATGAGTTGATGAAACTTCATGTCAAATATCATCATAAAATCATCATACCCTCTACTGTTATGCTGGAGCTTGATGGTTTGAAAAATTCCCTAAAGAAAACAGATGATTCAATAGATGGTACTACAATAGGACATTTAGCAAGGTGGGCGAACGATTGGATTTACAAGCAGTTTGCAGAGTCTAGCTCAGCTGTCAGAGGTCAAAAAGTTAAAGAATTTTTGAATAGAGATGCCCAAAAGGACGATGCAATTTTAGACTGCTGTTTGTATTTTGAACAGAAATATAATTCACTTGTGATTTTACTATCAAACGACAAAAATCTATGTATGAAGGCTCTTTCAAATGACATATTGACCGTCTCCTATAGGAAGGGGATGTCGGCTGAACTTATTGCTAATATGTCTTTCAACGAGAATGCTAGCGTATCTCAAGTACGCTCACATGACCCTGAAAACAAAACACAATTGCAGCAACCACCACCATTCTCTAACTCACAATATCCACCAGAAGCTCATCCGGGCGACCCAAATACTGATTCTATTGAAATTGAAGAGGATCTGGACTACAATGGACATATGAATATCGAAAGGCCACCAAATGTGTCAACTGCAACACAAAACGCAACATTAGATACTACAAATAGCCATTTGATAACGATTACTGATTTTTTTGACGCATCAAATTTAATCCATAGGGAAGTTCAGCTACTGGTTTTATCTGCAATTGATTACTGTATGTATACGGAATATGAAGATGATGTTGAATTAGTGGGATATGACAAATCAAATATCAATACATTGAAAGATTGTTCCATGACCTTGATAAGGTATTGGATGTCCGTCTTCACGGAATATTTCAGAACAGGTTATTTCAAACCTTTCAATACAAGAGGCCGTAAAATTGCCCAACACACCGATGTGCCACGAACTCAAGGAGATTTAGATAAGTTCATTGAGTACTGGTCCAATGTGCTAAGGGCCCTTTATGTCAAAAGGGATGAGGCCCAAAACGAAGCATTAGAAAAAATCATCGAAAGATGGCAGTACATTAGAGATCAGCTATGAATAATACACTACATTTGCTGTTTTATTCAAAGCACAACGTAAATTTGTCTTGGGTAATTGGTATTTAAACAATCTTAGTTTTCGCTTTGAAATTGCTTTTGGGCTTTTATAGGAGAAAATTCAGTCTGAATTACTTTTCTTTTACGTCCTATCACACCAAAATGCCTTTTAGGTTTCGATTTTGGTGTGCCACTAGGGGTACTTGAGGATTCTCTTGAGTTGATTTGAGATTGAAATGGGGTATTGGACTCTGTAGTTTTATCCTTTTCAGGCGATTGCTTACTAGGACTTGGTGTTTTGTTTGGAGATGATTCCCTCGATAATTCACTTTCGGTGTCTGTGTCATGGGACGTTTGATCCTTCGTGGGGTTCGTGGATTTCGTTGGTATCTTTTGAGCTTTTTCTTCATCGATATTTAATGAATTGAAGTTTTGACTTTCGTCATCCGTATCACGAACTTGTACAAAATCATCTCCTTGAGCAACTTCTTCAAAACTATCAGATATCGGCTTTCTTTGATCTGCTTTAAGTGGTCGCTCAAAAGCTTGATCTTGGAAATTGGTACTGTAATCCCAGGTTGAGCTAGAAGTATTTAATTTCAAAACATCCCAAATGTATTGATCTTCAATCTGTGGTAATTTTTTCTCTTTCCATAGGCTATCGAACTTGCCTTTATCAAATGATTGAAGGGCTTGTGCATTTGGGGAGTTCTTCGGAGCCCATCTAGACACCAAATGACCTCCATTTAGGCCCTCGAGCGATTCTCCAAGAAATCTAATGGCACTATCTTTGTGTTCAACTACTTTGACTAAATCATTCTTATACTCATTCAATGAAAAAACAATAGTGGACAAATGAAAAATTAGGTTTTTCAAGATAGTGATGGCACTTGAATCCGGCAGGATCACAAGATCAAAATTCCATGTCAATTCAGCATTACTGTATACCTTTACCATATTCAATTTCAATTCCAAAGGAATTCCTTTATCAATTTTCAGCTCTTCCATATCCACTTTGGTGTCTGCATCTTCGCCGCTGAAATTGTTTTCAAAAGTGGTTATCAGTGTGTGGTAAACACCATCGATAGAGTCCAGCTCTATACCATTTTGAATAGCTTTATAGTGTAATTTGTGTTCATCAACATCACTTATCCATACATTTGAGAAATCCGAAATATAAATGCTATAATGTATCTTCTCTGTAGAGTAATCAACACCATAATAGTATTTTTTCGTTGAATCTATATTCAATACATTCCATTTTCTAGGTAAATTCATATCAGCTATGGAATAATTCCCCTACTGATCTTTTACTGCTGTTTTGACTTGTTATCTGTGTATATGTCTACCAGCCCTTTCCTTGTGTTTCAAGCGATATCCACAGCCAGCGAACAGATCATGGGTATAAATTGGAAGAAGAGGCCCTTAATTTTCGTCACATCAACTTTACCTAGTAGAAATCTAATGATCCGTAAAGGCTGGTTGAAACATTTTGGAAAGCTGGTGGTTTAACATGGCTGGTTCTTGCCTGTACTGAGAATAGTGAGAACCGCGATACAAATGACACGGGATTTCATGTCAGATCCTATATATGTGATTGGGACACGACTTATTGACACATAAATTGAAGTTGATCATTTTGGATACTCATCATCTAATGAGATTGACTATTGTGTATATGTAAATACAGCGAGAAAGCTACGTAGTGGTTGATAAATTTTTGTTTTCAAATCTCTATATGGGATGTTTTTGCTTCAAAGATAAGGAGGCTGAGAGTCGGTATGAGGAAGGTGTAGCATACTTTTAACGCAAACCCTCTCTCATATGGGCCGAAGCTCATATATGGTGTAATCTTTACATCAAGGTTGAATAAAAATGCAACAATGTTTATTTAATAACTTTTTCATTTTTGAGGACTTGGTTCAATCTTCTTGTGTTTTTTCAGATAAATCTTGTAATTCATAACTGTCATTGTCCGCTGGTGGTTGTTCTCTTCTGTGGACTGGAATTCTTGGTGCTGCTGGTTCATCGAGCAAAACTCTTCTCAAAACTTGTTTGGCTTGATTGATGAATAAATCAAACGCTGTGTTTACAGGACCCCATAGATTCATCGAATGGACAAAAAGCACAGCCGTACCAATCATCAATACCAAAACTAATAGTAACGGATTGCGAATAACAGCCATGAATTCGTTCCAACCCAAGACGATTAATAGTGCATACATGAATGGTGGTATTCTAGCAATGTTTGTGACAATCGAACGATTGGCATCACGGTAACTGATCTCAGCCTGCTTTAAAAAGCTTTTCTTGATTTTTAATTGTTCTGTAGAACTTAAGATATGGGCAAAAGTATGTGGATCTTCTTCTTCGTCGTTATTTTCATCAGCGACTGGAACCGTTGGGATAATTTCTGATCCGTTTGATAATTTGGCAATGGAAAATAATGGTAACGATTTCAACGAGTATTCTGTAGCTTCACGATACGCAACTGATATTTCAGATTCATCTTTCCATGTTCTTGGAATACCTTCTTTATCATATGCAAAGACATCTTCAAATTGACGTCTCAAAATGTTGACGACATTGTCTTCGTTCAAATAATCATGAACAAAATTGTCAAATGATATCCAGGCGCTTTTTTCAATTCTTGATGAAATTTCTTTATTGACGTCATCATCTGCAATGATTTTAAAATCATAATTTCCATCAGCGCTCTTATACTTGGATAAAACGTTATTTAAGCTATCCTTAAAATTTTCCAAAATTCTATCCCAAACAGTATCATCTGGTGTACCGAAAGCTTCTAGTGTTTTGTTTTTAATCAATGGGTTGATCTTTTTGTTGACTCTGTTAACCAAGTTTTCAATTTCTTGTTCCCTAACTCTAACTAACTGATCATCAAGTTCAGTTGAGAATTCTTCCAAGTCATTTTGATAGTCGAATGCCTCAGGATCAATTTTTTTCAAATGCTCAAGTTCAGCGGTGAAATTTTGTAGTGCGGTTGCTCTTGCATCAACAGATTTTTCAGCAAATGATGCTTTATTGGATTTGTCATTGAATGACTTGGTAAATGCATCCAGTTGTGATTTCTTCAAATATTTGATGTAATCTTTTAATGATTCTCGTAGTCTTAAATTTATATCTGATTTCAAGCTATTTCTCTTGGATTCGTAGACGGCTTTATTATAATGAGATGCTTGTGAATCAAAAGCATCTAAAGCCAACGACAATAGTGTTGAGAACTCTTTTGACAAATCAAGACCTGCTATGGTCGAGAAATCAAGAGCTCTAGACACTTCAGTAAATTTAGAGTCAAATAAGTCTAGAGATTCTTTTGAAATTTCATCACATCTAAATCTTGCAACTAAAATCTGTTGAGTTGGTAAATCAAGATCTTTGTTTGACTGGATTTGATCCCAACATCTTTCAGCATAGACGGTCCAACCATCAATTGGGAAATTTTGGCGGTAATCACTTTTGAAAAAATAATCGCTTTGCGATTTATCGGCAAATCTATCACCTAAAGCACGAACATCTGAGTCGAATTTATCAGGTTGAAGAACTTTATGAGCCAACGCGGTGAACTCCAAATCAAAATAATCAGAAAGCTTAGAATTTGGATCAACGTTACTTGGTTTGTTTATGCCGTCCCACATTTTTTCCAAATCAGCTGTTAATGTATTTGACAAGTTGGATAACGGAGTAGAACCAACATGATCTCTAATAACGAAAAGCAGTAAGACTCTGTGATCCTTATTCCCAAATAATGAAAGATTGACTTCGAAAACAGTTTTCAAAAGACCCATGTTAGCGCCTTGATACAATCCAACTTGGTGTTCCCAAATGTTAACAATAAGAATTTCTGAAGTCGATAGAGCAAACAATGCAGCTTTACGTTCAAAATCTTGATCTTCACCTCTTTCTCTACCATCCGATCCTTCTACATCCATAACAAAGATATGTTCTTGGTGTAATTTTTCCACTGACTCCTTTTTATTTGTTTCGATTTCTGGTGAATAGCCTAACCAAATACCTTTTGTTGTTTGTTGTCTCTGTGCTTCGTTCATAACATCGAACTTGGTATGGAAAAGCTTATTCAAAAGAGTAGATTTACCTGTTGATTGGGACCCGAACACTGAAATGACATGATAGTCCAATCCCAAATCTTTCTTCACAACACTCTTTAAATACTTTTTGATGTTGTCATTTCTAAATTCCTAATATTAGTACTTGTGCTCAAGATACATTACGAACCCACACCATCAGCTTAGATCCGTGCAAAGAGCAACCACTCACTGGAATGTCTTTTCCTCGTCAATCACCTGGACCGATACATTTGGAACGACTTGGATCTCTGACATTTCACTTTAGACCCTTTCCCCCCAATGAAACTATGTGCAATCAAGTGAATTGTTGTTTTGGTTTGGTGTCAATTGTTGGAAATCAAAAGCCCAAAAATCGCAAATTCGCTGGAGAATTGAACAATTCGCGAAGCGCTCACTCTGTTGGTTTTTCGTTTCAATAACAAGAGCACTTTGAGTATATTCCACAGTGAGAAGAGGTTCCGATTCACTTGGTCATATTATCAGTTGATAGATCTGTTATTGGTATTTGAAGAAACATGTCTGAAGTTGAGATTAATGTGAAGAATCCAAAGTTACAGAGAACTTTGCAGAGATTCAAGACTAAGATATCTGAAGGCGATTACTATGAAGCTCATCAAACATTAAGAACGATTGCCAACAGAAACGTCAAGACAAAATCGTATGCTGATGCCATTGAACTGCTATATCACGCTGCGCAGATATTACTCAAGTCAAGTCAACCTGCCACGGGTTCCGATCTGACATCGTACTTGCTAGAGATATATACAGAATCCGAAACAAGAGTTGATTCGACTTCCAAATCCAAGATTACACAATTGATTTCCCTTTTCCCTGCTGATGAGCCAACTTTGAAGCAGGTTAGCATCGAAGCAAGTAACTGGTCAATCAAGTTTGGTGAATACCCATTTGGTGATCCTTACTTACATGATGTCATTGGCGCTAAGTTTCTTGAGAATTCCGACATGGCTTACGATGCCGAAAGACATCTACTGTTGGGTACAAGCACAAGCCATCCGTTGTACTTCAACTTGATATGGGAGTGGTACAATGAAGATCCAAACCCTGAAAACGCAGGATTGTTTGCCGCTAGAATTGTATTGAACTATTTGTTTATTGAGAATTTCAAATACGCTAAAGAATCATTATCAAAATTTATTGATAATTTGATAGATGCGAACAAATTACAACATGAAAAGTTACAAGAATCAGGATACGAAGTTGAACTTTTCGATAAAGTCCCATTGTTGAATCTTTTGCAACTTTCGCTTATAACAATTCAAACCAAAAATTCACAATACTATTCAAAACTTAAAAATCATTACAGCTCAAGCATAGATCAAGCAGAGTTGATGGATTCTTTTGACTATTTGGGTGAACTATACTTGGGGATAAGGGTCCAAAAAAATATCAATCCGCTACAAAGTTTAATGAGCAGTTTCCTGGGTGGTGGTGCAGGTAGCGCTAGATAAATCTAAATAAATTTTCTAAATCTTGTCTTATACCTTAAATTTAATATAGAATTTACGTTTAAATTTTTGCTTTTCAATCCTTAACAATACTTGATCTTTCGAGTGCTTCTTTCAATTCTAGTCTCTTTGCACTCTCTAGTTCTTTAATAGCCTCTGAATATGTAGCCCATTTTCTTTGTCTTTTATGAGATTCAGGAAACTCATCGTATTCTTTCTCCATAATCATTTCGAAAAAATGAAACTCTGAACGCGGAGGATGCTTCAATACTTCTTGATTGATAAACTCCTCTTTATTCGTATTCCATTCCTTAGGTGGTCTCAAATCATCAATCAAACCTAAAGATCGTACTATTTTACCAGTAACACCTGCTTCTTCCCATGTTTCTCTAATAGCTATTTTGAAAAAGTTAAATCTTGCACGATTGATAGCCTCTATATAAGACACTTACCTGAATCCTTGTATTCTGCCTCATCTGTTTCCACACCTCCCTTGGGTAAAACCCATTTCTTCTTTTGACCCGTTGAGCTTATTAGCAATACTTTTGTCTTATCTTGGTTCAAAACTATACATCCTGCAACAATTCTTGCACCAGTTTCTGGATTGTAACCTTTGCAGAGTTAGAAAAAAGAGGAATTGCTTATCGGCAATATCCAAAAAAACACAACGTGTAACACCTCATCAATCATGAGACAATGGGAGATTATCACTAGTTTCATAGGATATCAAATCATTGCTTACGTTGATTTTCACGTCCAACACGCGATTCTGTAGTTCTCACAAAGCTCATGGTGGCTTTTCGCTCTGGTCTCCACTGATTTTGTTCAAGCTCTAATGCTTTCAAGTCTATCTCACTCAGCTTCAGCTCGAGTTATAACAGTCTCAGAAAGCAGTCAATATGGAACATCAAACGGTAATCGTTGTTGATCATTGTCTCTGCTCGGTCATCATCAACTCGATGGCTTTTTCGCGGTCTCTCTCTGTTTGTTGTTCGCGATTTGATTTGATTTTAGTATGCAAAAGTGTTCTTCTATGTGAAGAGGCAACTTGGTTTCTAGTTCTAGTAGAAGGGTATAGCAATGGATATGGAGTCGTTGCCCACTGGATTTGGTGACGGGGACGGTGATTCAGGGCTGGTTCAGGATGTTTACTCGAAGTATATGAGATCAATTGACCAAGGTAATGGTAGCTCCAGTTCCAATGGTTCTAATTCAGATAGTGACAGTGACAGTGACAGTGATGATGATGATGATAAGGAAGAGTTCCCAATAAGCCATTCATTCCCTTTGGAGAGTCACAACAAATGTGTTGCTTCAATGGCTTTTTCGCCATCCGGGCATAGACTATACACAAGCTCGAATGATTACAGTTTCCACACCTATGATTTTAATTTCATGAATCCAGTATCAAATCAACCGTATAAATCATTGGAAGTTTACGAAACTCATACCATATCTAAATTAGACATCAACAAAAACAATCAAATCTTGACAATACCCAATGACTTATCATTTAAAATTCTTGATTCTGATGGTGAAAGAATTAAAGAATTCAAAGAAGGTGATAGATATATATACGATGTTAAAACCACAAAAGGGCATACTGATATCTTAACAGATGGTTCTTGGAATCCACAAACGGAGTCCAAATTCATCACGTCTTCCGATGATTCAACGTTCAGAATATGGGATTTGGAACAAGGGAAACAAGAACGAGTAAATTTTATCAAAAATAGAGGTAAAAAGACAAAAATATCACATGTTAGATACACAAATGACTCTAAATCAGTAATTGCTATTGATGGTGAATCAAGACTAACATTTTGGGACTTATCATCAAACTTGAATAGACCTACTAAGGAGATCCAAACAGATTCGAAAATTCTGTCAATATCAACTAATGATGAAGATGATAACTCAATAATCATAAGAAGTATAGATGGTTCTCTGAAGATATATGACTTGAGAAATTTGACAAACCCAGTTATCCAAAAACTGAATTTTCCAACTTCAAAAAATTCAACCAAGGCTGATTTGATATATAAAGGTCAATACATTTTTACTCCAACGACTTTTGATGATGCAACAAACCCAAGCGAATTACATATTATGGATAAATCTGATTTAGTCACTTTGAATAAAGTTATCTATGATGAAGGTTTATCTTCTATAGCATGGAATCAGAATATAAATCAGTTGGCTGTCGGATTGCGCTCTGGGAAGATAGATGTACTGTTTAATCCAGATATATCTCGAAACGGTGTAAAGATTTCGATAAATAATAAGCCAAAGAGAAGGAAAAAATTTGATGAGAATGAAAATTTCGTTACATCGTCAGCTTCACAAACTGGCTACAATATGAATGAATTGGCAGAGTTGAATAGATCTAAAAAGGCTAAAAAGGATGATGGTGAACCTAAAAAGCAGAAATTTATTTGGGGAACAACTGATGCTGAAAAGATTGAGAACAATATCAATTTAGAAGACCCGAGGGAAGCTTTAAAGAAATATGCAAGACCAAGAGAGTGAATGTATCCTCGATAAATTTCACCTTAATATTTAATGTTTCTTGATCGGTTTAACAATGCATATGCGGTTGCAATTTGCTCAGAGTGTGACCAATTTCTGAAATCAGTTGGATCTGCTTGTCCATCAATGTCATTTGGATCAGTTTGGTAGCGGGTATCCTTGTAATAAACCCTTTGTGCAAACTTGTCATAGTACATCATGAGTGGTAATTGATTTTTGTATGTTGGTGTTCTATTCACTTCTTCAAACATGGGTAACCAATCTTCTAACGTACCTCTGGTCACTGTATCAAAAAACAACATCCTTAATTTGGGGAAATGAAAAGGCAATCTTTGGGCTGTCCTACTCAATATCAAATTCATATCAATACCACCAATCTCGACTTTTATTAAGCAATGCCTATTTCTGAAAATGAATTCATTAAGAATCTCACCAATGTTTTGTTTAAATGCAATGGTGGTATCTTCGCCTCTGATGTATTTTATGAAGTTCCCTAAACTTGACCTTACGTTTGGTCTAATGATTCTATGGTCATCTTGGGCGCTATATGGTTCGTGATCGCCTAATTCAGGATGTCTATGTTGAAAAAGATTCATCGTTGCCCTTTTAGAATCAACCTCTAAATATTGAAGACTTGTCACAGTGGATAATCTCTTCATTTGTGACTCTGTTAACACTGGAGTTCTAATTTTGGATAAATGATGCCGAGTAAATTTGAAATACAATCTCAAAACTTGAAGATGTGAGGGCAAATTGCACAATGCCTGAAACAATAGTTGGTGTTCATCAGATTCTATTGTCAATACAACAAGATTCCTCATTTTGGGTAGTATTTTCAAGAATAATCCACTATTTGGAGAGATGATGGATGTATTATTTCTCAGAAGTATACATGACTTCATCGTTAATACCGTTATCTGAGTTGCCACTGAATCACAATGACCATTTAAGAATTCAAGAGTCCTTTTGGCACTGGACCCACCATCTTTGAAAATTCTTAGATCATTATCAATATGAACAACTTTTGTCATGTATATCAAATAAGCAAATTTATCATACATTTCATGGCAGCATGTTATAATTGGAAGAATTGAACTTTTGGATAAATATACGTGGTAAATGATTATTTTCAATATCTCGTTTGGGAGGTCTAGTAATGATAATTTCTCCAATGGTGATGATAGCGCTTGTGTTGCATTAATTATAAATTTTGAGCCATGTGAAGTTGCTTTTTGCTTGTTAAGCGCCATTCTATATATGTCTGGATTGTCTGTTGTTGATGGTGAAGGATTTGGAGCTAAATTTGAATGTAATGCTGCGGTTCTGCAAGGCAATTTCCCAGTCTTCGTCTTTTATCAAGCGCTACATATACAATATCAGTCAGTACAATGGCACCTCTATTCTATTCTCCATCGTCAACATGGCGGCTTTTGTTCTTCATGATTTTTGCTTTTGTGGTTTGAAAATTGTTTAACGAATAGCGAAAACAATCTAAAAGGAAAAGGCACTAGCGCTACAGTAGAGATAATGATTTTCAATTTCATTGATTAAGGCCAAAACTAATAAACAAGAATAGTATCTGTTTTCAAATCACCAAAAGCCATCGATTTTGTAGGAATCATCTTTAAACAAGAATGCACCATTACTGGTTTCTAGTTCCAACTCAAATTCAGGTGCAAATTCGTAATGAACCGATTCATGGTCTGAAATAGTACGAGCAGTGAAGGCAGCTTCTTCATCATTGACATAAATTTTTTCATCAGGATGTTGATCAGCAATCATTTGAACTTGACAACTTCTCTCCATTAAACCAAATAGATAAGCAGCTTCATCAACAGTGCTACCAGTAGTTATCAATCCATGATTTTGTAAAATCATACATCTGTTATCACCAAGGGCCTTAGCCAATCTTTTACCTTCTTCATTTTCTACTACAACACCACCAAATGAGCTATAAACTGTGTGAGATTTGTAGAACAAAATTGCATCTTGGTTCAACATTTCTAAAGGCTTACCAAATGTACTATAGGCCTTCCCCCAAATTGAATGACTATGAACTGCAGCGTTAATATCTGGTCTTGCCTTGTGAATTTCTGAATGGATTTGGAAACCTGCAGCGTTGATAACATGTTTATTACCACCAATAACTTCACCTTTTTCGTTAACACGAACCAAATCCTTAGCCTTCATCAAGGCAAAATGTCTACCAAATGGATTGATCCAGAATGTATTAGGATCAACTGGATCCCTAACGGAAATATGACCTGCTGCACCTTCTTGTTGATTATGTCTTGCAATATATCTGAAAGCAGCAGCCATATGTTCCAAAACGTATTTACGTTCTTCGTATTTGTCCTTGAATTCTGGTGTTCTATACTTGTATTCAATATCATCACTGCCCATGGCAATATTTTGAACACCTTGCTTGACATTTTCCACTTGCAGAGATGATGGAACCTCTGTAGTGGCAGTTGTAGTTTGGGTAGTTGTTGCAGACATCTTAAATATGTGGCAACGTTTTGCAAATTATTCACTGGGTTGGTTTCAACTGAATAGAGGATTCTATATATATATATATATATAGGAGAATCAACAAAAGCCGCTAATTATGTACAATATATCATTTGCTTTAAACCTATAACCGCCGTTAACAGAAGCTATCATCATTTTAGTCTACAAATTTGAAACTCCATAACGAAGCTTATTCCCCAAGATAAGACTGATAATGATAAGCACAGTAAGAGAACAGGACTTTTTTAATTGTTAAACGGAAGTATCACCGACCGATCAGGTTGAAGTATGCGGAGTGAGCGGACTTTTTTAGTCCTATCCGGTCTGGGAAAACGTTTTGTAGACTGGCGGAGGAGGAGAGGAGGACTAGTCTGCTAATTCTAGTACTGTTATATTTGATCTCTGATTCTTTCCCATTTAGAGGACATCAACTGAGTTGATAAATACATTATAAAGAGAAAGTTATGCAATGAATAAAACTATTATACAAGTATTCCATACCATTCAGAGTGTGGATATACTCTCTGTAATTTCTCCCACTGTACTATAAACCGATCACTTATCAAATAGCACAGTTTACCGCTAAGACTCAAATCATTGACTCTTGCCAAACTTTCAATATAAATGATCTTTGTAGAGCTTAGTCCAACTAATCTCTTTAAAAAGAAGTAATAACATATTGGCACTGAAGTTCCTGGTCCATTAACCATCAATATATCTGGTGTTATGCTTGAATTGGAAAATTGAGCGAATGTTGATACTATGGTTTTCAATGTGGATATTATAGATGATATCAACCCTTCACCGACTTTCCTTGCCCTTGGTAACTCCAGTCTTGAGGTTTTATCACTGATGCTAGTCTTTTGTATGAAGTTGTCTAGATGTATAGATGAACTTGAATCGCCTGAACTAATAACAAATTGTAAGCTGTTTACTTGATCCAGAACATCTGAACCAGATAGTATTCTCATCATTTCCCCCGTGTGACCACCAGATCCTAAGAGCACCATTAAATTTTTATCTTTTATGGACTTGAGCGGCTGCTGTTTGATTTGGTGATGCTTTACTGATGGTAAGGTGACTATTATCCTGATACATAACACAATGGCCAAAGCCATCGATGTATAAATCATATATTCTACATTATCCATTATGTGCAACATCACCAAACTCCATTCAACTAACCTTCGTGAATTAATTGACTAACTACCTTCAATATATTGCAACAGTGTAAAGTAAACCCAAATTCGCTATATTGATTCGTGATGGTGTCTGGATGGTCTGGAAACGCCTTTTCAGATTCCGAGGGTAAAAAGTCACGTTACTGGTTTTTTTTCTAAATCCTCGTATTTGGATTTTCTCTGAATGCTTACGTATCACTGTGATTTTGTATTGTGTTATTATAATCCAAGGCTTCATCACTTCACTAGAAGCTGTTTTTGGTTCGTTCTTTTCTCATATTACATGCATAATGATAAAATCTACACTTATATTTAGAAATGACGGTGAGTATTTGTGTGTCGTGTACTGGGTTGATGAGATGTATATTGTTTCATCTTGTGCATTAACTGAAACTTGATTAAACTTAATGGAACGCTAACAATAAATTTCAAAGGTCTTCCGTTATCTGGATCTGTCGATGATGATAATGATCCAAGCTTAGCAGAGCAAAAAAAGAAAGTTAAACTAATCATTTCGAGAATAACCCCAAATTCAGAACCTAGAGCATCAATTGAAAGTGATAATTTCCAAATACATTACCTCATTAAAGACTCAATTATATATTTTGTCATATGTGAAAAATCCTATCCTAGGAAACTAGCATTTTCTTACATTTCAGAAATATCAAACGAGTTTTCTCAATCACATGGTCAAGAAAGTTTAAGACCTGATACAAGACCTTATGCATACGTTTCATTCGATAACTATATGAAGAAAACTAAAAAAATTTACCAAGATCAAAGAGCTCAATCAAACTTGGATAAATTAAATAGTGAGCTAGCCGATGTCAAGGCAGTCATGAGTAAAAATATTGAAGATCTTTTATATCGTGGTGATAGTTTAGATAAAATGTCTGATATCTCATCATCGATTAGATTAGAATCTAAAAAATATAGAAAAGCTGCTCACAAGATTAACTTTGATCTTTTATTACAACAATATGCTCCAATTGCCGGTGTTGGCTTACTTATTGTATTCTTAATTTATTGGATCTTCCTAAGACGTTGAAGACATGTGTACTAGAGACTAGAATGGAACGACTTTGAAAAATAATGCTGAAAAGAACTAATATAGAATGATAATGAACAGGCTATCTAATCAAGGCTTCTCTGTAGAATAGTGAGTATAATCACTTGCTCTAATCTTCATATATAATCCTGATTAGTTGAGCATTTAGCAATAAGTTGTTACTACTGTAACAAATTTCGCGCGCGCATAGACAACTAAAAAAATTCAATTGCTTCTCCATGTTTGAGCTCTTGATTTGCTTTTGAACCAATAAAAGTATCAACATCAGGTCAATTAGCCATCTTACAGGTAGTCAATCAGCTCATAGTCATGTCACTAGATACGCTGATTCCAAAATTCCAGTTTAAGAAAGTGTTGGTCTCGAACCCTCAGACCAAATCGATGGCTCTTTTAGGAGAGATTGAGTCAAAAGATGCCATTATAACACTAGAAAAGACAAATTTTGTATTTGAAGAAAACTCAGAGGACTCGAATTCAGATAATGATGGACATTTGTTTATAGATGCAATTGAAAGCGTTGCCACCACAACTCAAAATGATATATATCATTGGGGGCTTTGTACTTTAAAGCAAAATCTTGAAAAAAATCCAACTGCTAAATTGAATCTAATTTGGCCTGCAACTGAAGTCCATATCAAGAAGTATGCTCAGCAACAGTACCACCTGATTGAAGAGACCCCTGAAGTTTACGAGAAATATGTGGTTCCCTATATCAAGACGATGACAGGTGATCGACTAAAATGGGTTAGAAATATCCTACATGAAGGCGCAGAAGCTGAAAGGATTGTTTATAACGATCTGGATAAAGAGAAAGGGTTTGTCTTGTTACCAGATATGAAATGGGATGGTTTAAGTCTTGATGCGCTGTATTTGGTTGCTATTGCTTATCGTGAAGATATCAAATCTTTGAGAGATCTGAACCCTTCTCACAAGGGATGGTTACAGAATATCAATCTGAAAATCCGGAAAGTTGTTTCATCTTGTTACAAGAACCAAGTCTTACCTGACGAACTACGTCTTTTCGTACACTACCAACCTTCATACTATCACTTCCATATTCATGTCGTGAACATCTTACATCCGGGTCTAGGTGATGGAATCGCAGCTGGGAAGGCTATCCTATTAGAAGACATTATTGAACAACTAAACTATCTGGGCCCTGAGGGTTTCAAGAACAAAACCATTTCATATGTAATTGGTGAAAACCATCCATTATGGATTGATGGCTTGAAACAAGTTCAATGCGATAGATTGCAAAAATTAGGCTTACCAACAGAGCTCCCAGAAAATGAAGTTGAAGAACTGAAACTCAAGCCTCAATGAAGATTGTTAAGTCAATTTCAAATAGCATCAGAATCATAACGAATTGATAACGTGACATGTCTTGCTCAAATTGTAAGGTGGAGCTCCGGTTTCATCTCATGTATAGAAACGTGTAATTGATACTTCGCGATATCTTTGTGCCATTTTTTTCTTTTACATCACCGTCATCGCACCAAACTGAAATTTAGTTTGTACATAGTACCACTGAAGTGAATATTTTAGTCTGATTCCATGGTACTGAGTTTTTATATCGGGTGATGACTGATAAAAGGAGATTGGATCTAGGGTTCGATGGTGGTGCTGGTGAGGAAGAGGAAGAAGTATTGAGTCCTCGCAAGATTCAAAAAAAGACGAGGCTACCCAAATTCACTTTCAAAACGGACAAGATTGGTTCAAATGAGTCTGATGATATACGGCCAGCTTTAGCTGCGGTCTCGACTGCAAAGGGCGAAAATGGCACAGTTAAGCATTTGGGAAATGAATCTGTTGATGACGACGATGCAGAAGATTATATGAATATTCAAATTCAAGAAGATGAGACTACAGGTCCGCAAAAGCTACGGTCTAAAGAGGAATCTCGAATGAAACCACAATATGAATTTGAAAAAATAGGGAAAGAACAAAATGGTGATAATCATGGTGAAAACGGGTTGTCACTATTTGGGCAAATTCAAGATGATAATTTTGATGACGAAAATCCTGGTGATTCATCGTTCAACGTTGACGTTATACGACCAATTTCGACACAGGCTAAAAATTCATCAAAGGGTTTATCAATTATGGAGAAAATGGGGTTCAAAATTGGTGATACATTGGGTGTAGATAGAAAAAATAAAGATGCCCTACTGGAACCAATCTTGTTGATGCAGAGGAAAGGCAAAGCAGGAATCAAAGAAGGAAAAGATCCCAAAATAGAGGCCCAAATACCCAAGGAGGGGTTGACAGAGGAACAAACACAAGAATATAGAAAAAGGCTTATCGCTGAGGATACAAAATCCATGAAAGAGCGACTATTATACAAGATGCAAAAACTTTGTTGGCAATTGACCGGTGGTGCTGATATACCCGATATAGATACTGTTAATCCGCTGGGTGTGAATGTTCTTTGGAGAGGTTATGTGAAGTTTATACAGAACATGAAGAGAGTAAATCACGAGAAAAGTCAAGTGTCTGCTCCGTCTGACTCTTCACCCAAAGGTGATAATGAAAACGAACTGAAAGAGGAAAATGAAGAGGCCAATGGCTCTCTTCATGATGAGGAGAAGGATAAAGATCCGGGAAACGAACCTCAGGAGCTTGCTGAAACACAAGACGGAGACTCTGGTGTAGAAGATGATGATGAATTGCTCATGTATCAAGAGCTTTCATTAGATGCACAAATTGAAAAACTGTACATATTTTTGAGAGCTGAATTCAATTATTGCTATTATTGTGGTACAAGATATATAAACCAAACCGACCTGTTTAGCCATTGCCCAGGATTGACTCCTGAAGATCATCAATAGAATAGCACACCCGGTGGACAACCTTCACGTAGAGCTTCAACAGAGCATTGTTCAATGTTCCGCGAATTTTGGTGTATAAAAAGAAGTTTGGTCTATTTAAAGTCTCAAGCTATGAACTTCAACCTTGGACACAAAACGACACTGACTCAAGTCAAGAGCACTCAGCGGTAATGTCAAAGCCTATAAGTGGATTAACCAGTGGAGCTTCAAGTACAAACTTATATTCAAGAGTCGGAACTCCAGAAATACCCAGCATCAAGGAAATAAGAGTAGCCAATTTACCTATATCGAAGAACCTAAGCGCATTTGAAAAATCATTATCGTCATTATTAACTTCAATCTCCAAGTATGATCCACAGAGTTCAGACGCTGAGGAATTGCTGGTGATAGAACGCGACTTGGAAAAATCAGTAGAGGATATAATATCACATCAACAAGCAGGATTGAAAATTAACAGCCTTGAGACAAAATCTTCCAAAGTTGACTCAAATTGCAAACAGTTGTTATTGGGGCTTAGTGAATGCAGAAACCAACTAATGTCATTGCCAAACTTGGAAGAAGTACAAGAGGAGCAGAAATCAATGCAAAAGAACAAAATCGCTGCTGCTGATCTATTACAATATGCGATGAAACTAGCCAAGTTTACAACGGCTCCTCCAACTTTTGACAGTGGAGCCATTGGGCCAAACAATTTTATCTGGCCAGCTGAGGATTCCCTAAGAAGAGGGATGTTAGCAATTGCAAGCTTGAATGAGGCGGAACTCACGGGGAAATCACCAGCCAAAACACAAGTACAAGAAGAAACCAAACAGGAAACAACGGGGTCCAGTCCACAAACTACAAGAAGGGGTTCATTTGGTGGGTCGTACGGTGGTGAGGATAATGCTGCAGACGATGGTGTTATAGAAGAGTTGGATTTATTCGACCCGGATGAAGAATAATGAAATAAACAATAAACGTTAACATTCTATATTTATAAAGCGTGAGCTATATTTACACTAATTACGTACATGAGAAACCGAATCTCCTATAACGAAGGACTATGAAATCACAAAAGTTTGACCAGGTTTGACCAGGTTTGACCAGGTCTCATTCTTTCTTTGGGGTCGTTTTCAGCTCTTTAAGCTTTTGGCCACGATGTTGGAGGTTGTCGAGGTCTTTTGAAAACTCTTTGTAAGCACTCTTGATAGCGGCCTCTTCAGTTTCCAACCCGTTTTTACTTTGCCATTCCTTAACATCTTTTTTAAAATCTTCAAGCTCTGAAACAATCTTGTTCAAATCAGTGTTTTCAAAATCAGCTTCAGGAATACCCAAATGCATCTTTTCTGAAGCCTCAAAATCTTGTTTATCTTTGATAATGTCTGTGATTCTTGGTTCCGCTGGTTTGACTGGGTGGTATTGCTTGCAAAATCCAATGACTTGCTTCTTGAATGGGCCTTGGAAAGCAAATAAGGTCAGGGCAATACCAATGTGACCAAAGAAGTAAACTGAACCCCATTGTTGCAAAGATTTCCCAAAATCTAAAATCACAAAAGGTTGAACCAAATAAGCCAATGCCAACTGTGTGACGACATAGCTAACAACATCATAGATGATTTTTGAACTTTTTGGTGTAATGCCATCATTCTGTAAGAACATCGGTCTAAAATTACGTCTGTAGACTTTACCACATGTCTGTAAAAGAGCACCTGTTGCAAAACTTAGGTAATAACCTGGTCTAGTTCCATGCCAAAAGGCGGATGTTAAAAACGTGAATAGAGTACTTTTGAACCCCGGTTTCTTTCCTTTAGATGCGACTCTGAAATAGACATAATTTTTCAACCATTTGTTTGTGTTTTGATTCCAAGCTTCTAAAGCAACATGAATATTTTGCGAAGTTTCAAAAGCATAGATATCGATATTTTGTACCCTGTCCCATTTAATGGTTTTCGTCTCCTTGTCGTAACCATTGTACCCGAGACCCGCTAGAATACACGATGCTTCAGAAAGTGTCCAAGCCGCGTAATATTTAAGTCTATAAGTAAATGCTAAGACATAAATATAACCTAATTTGAACAAAATATTACTCTCTGTGAACCATGGGGTGAATGTGCTTTCAACTTGGAAATATTCACCACTTTTCTGCCATATCAATAACCAACCAACAGCTTGTAATGAGCGATAAAATGAAACTTTACCAGATTTAGGAATATTTCTTTTCCTCTTTTTACCTGGTTTTTTACTTTCTGGTAAATCGGTAAACATCTTTGAGTTTAGCCAGTTTTCAAAATCAATGTAGTCAAATGAAGGACCTGTTAATAAAGATGGGTAAAAAAATGCAAAACTTAAGAAATTCAATAATGAAGGTTGATGTCTAATAGCTTTAGCCCTTTGGAAATTAGTCAATTCAGATTCTGGTTTTCTACCATCGTACACGTTCCATGCGTAGCCTGTCAATTTCATACAGAGAACCATTTGTGCGCCTGTGATGTCAATTTTGGTACTATCATACTCGTTAACAAATTGTAGATAAAAATGATTCATGGCTAAATGTCCCATAACAAAAGCGAAATTGATAAACGGCATAAACTCTGATTTCAAATACTTGGTACATAGATAAGTGAACAGTGTGCTGATCAGTAATGTGCGAAACCCACTAAACAGAGACATGATCCCAAAAAGATAAAAAGCTGAGATCCCAATGATGTATGCATTCTTCAGTGCAATGTTATTGTCTGGTAGTCTCTTTAGAATGGCATTGAGCGGGAAAGAACCGAAAAGACAAATCGCCATTTTCAACGTTGCCTCATCCTGCCCGATCGACTCTGCCCACAAGTCTATCTGATGTGATATGGGATTGATCATTTTGCAATTCTAGCCCTCCTATATATTCTTAGTCTGTAATTGCATCCACAGAATAATGTAATAATATAAACAAACCCATTTGATGCTTTCCACTTCACAATTTAAAAAACCCAATTTTTTATACGATGAGCCGGAATTCAATTACTAAAGGGATCTATGACGTAATCTCAGTTCCGACTCATCCAAATATAAAATAAGCAACAAATGGGAATAAGAACTTTTATCTTTCAAGATCACAGAGTACAAAACATCGACACTTTGATATATACTAATTAGTGAAGATACAAGAGAGAAGGCTTCAATGATAGGATTACTCTCCAGTGGGCACAGAATGTCCACTTTCTCAGTGCGAGGTCTAGGCTTGAGACTGTTCAGCTCAAGTTCTACCGCATTTAAGAGGCAACATAATGCCACTGCCGTTGTGTTCATGAACATGGGTGGGCCATCAACCATTCCTGAAGTTCATGATTTCTTGTACAAGTTGTTCGCAGATGGTGATTTGATTGATTTAGGTGTTGGTAGAATGCAAAGGCTTTTGGCAAAATTCATATCATACAGACGTACTCCAAAGATTGAAAAATACTATAAAGAGATTGGTGGTGGTTCACCAATCTTGAAATGGTCAAACTATCAAGCTGCTGAAACTTGTAAGATCCTAGATAAGACAAACCCAGAAAGTGCTCCTCATAAGCCATATGTCGCCTTCCGTTATGCCCATCCTTACACTGAAGAAACCATTCAAAGATTGCTAGATGACGGTATCACTAGAGCCGTTGCCTTTTCTCAATACCCACAATTCAGTTATTCAACTTCAGGTAGTTCAATTAATGAATTATGGAGACAAACACAAAAATTAGACCCAAAGAGAACAATTGAATGGACTTCTATTGATAGATGGCCAGACCATCCAGGCTTAGTCAAGGCATTTGCATCTAATATCCGTGAAAAATTGGCAGAATTCCCAGAATCAATCAGAGATAAAGTAAGAATTTTATTCTCTGCTCACTCTTTACCAATGGATGTCGTTAATAATGGTGATGCCTACCCAGCTGAAGTTGCCGCTACTTCTTATGCAGTGATGAAAGAGTTGAATTTTAGTAATCCTTATAAAGTGGTTTGGCAATCACAAGTTGGACCAAAACCTTGGTTAGGTGCACAAACTGCTAAGCTAGTTGAAAGAATCGAAGCTGATTCTGAAGGTGTTGTTTTAGTGCCAATCGCCTTCACTTCGGATCATATCGAAACTTTACATGAAATTGATTTAGAATTGATTGGCGAATCGAAATATAAAGATAAGTTGAAAAGAGCTGAGTCTTTAAATGGTAATGCAACTTTCATCGAAGGTTTAGCAGAAATCGTTGGTGACCATTTGAAATCTGGTGAATTACATTCAAAACAATTGCCATTCGATTGTCAATTAGGTGTTGGCAGAGATGTTTTCAATCACCCATCTGAAATGTTCGGTGACCACTACAAGCCATGAATATAAGTCAGTGTAAAAGTAAAACGTTGTATAGTGAACTGAAGTTTTATACATATATATATAGTCATTAAAATTTATTTTGTCATTAATATAGAAGAAATTCAAAAAAGAAGAAAAAAATTGAAAAAAGTAGAGTCACATTTATCATGAACGGGCTGCAACCATTGTATAACCAGCTTCCAAAATTTGTGTAATTGTTTCATTTTTAACAGGTAATGCGCCCAATACGAAGGCAACATCATTCCATTGTTTTTCATTTTCAACTTTTGCAATTCTTTGAACTAATTTATCACTCAATTGTTTTTGGTGTCTTTCCTTTTCAATGAATGAGACTAAGAATTTAATAATACGTTTCATCGCGTCTTTACTTAAATCTTCATCGTTCGAAAGCCCACTAAAAATATCAATGAAACCGTTATAAATTGCATTGTCTTTAGTCGCCAACTCTGTGAAAAATAATTTACACATATCACTAATACCTTGATCTTCATCTTCCAAACATTTAGCCATCTGTGATAATTGACCTTTAACTTTCACTTGACCCGCTAAAATTAAGAATGTTATTGTCATCAAACATGTACGTTTCACCATCAAATCTTCATCGTGCAAACGACGGTATAAGAAATCAGTGTTTTCGTCAACCAAGTTGTTGAAGCAAACAGCCATATCACCAAGACCTAAAACCGCATTTGAACGAATAATAGGATCTGTGGATCGTTCCATAATGGTAATTAATAATGCCAAATTGTCTTCACAATACTTCGATGAAACGCACATCAACTTCTCCATACAAAGCACAGCAGATCTTTGTAAAATCTTGTTATCATACCTTAAATTATTTGAACAAATCTCTTTCACCAAAGGCCCAAATTTAGCTAATAATGAGTTTTCACCATATATGATTTCTTTCTCTTTTATGAAAGCAACTGCATCTGCAAAATCATCTTCTGAGGTACCACCAATCATTTCCAATTCGTTAGCATCTTCATCTTTTTTATCACCTTTGTTTTTGGCAATTTCTGCTTCGATTTTTTTCTTCTTGAATTGCCCTTCAAGGACTTCAAGATGAACGATAACTTTAATGGCCACATGACCTACTATGAATAATAATTGGGATAATGAAACAACTTGTGATTGACCTTCACTAAGTTGACCAAAAGTCATTCTGGTCTTTTGCTTTATTATTTCTGTGGCAATTTCTTCTGGTTTACTCGAAATGTTGAAAATAGTGTTGATGGTTTGTTCTGCCACACTATAGTATTCACTATTTGAATTGTATTCAATCAAAAGTGAACCCAACTTTTCAATAGCTTCTTTCTCTCTTGATACTTTTGAAAACGTTCCGTTTTTTTCATTTGGAACCACTCTATAAAGAGCGATACATGAATATTTAGCCAATACTAAATCTTCTTCGCCCTTTTGACCTAGCCCAATGTTTAAAAGAGCATCGATACCTTTCATTGCAATTTCGTTATCAGACAACGCAAGCATACTTAAAACAATTATAGCACCACGGCGTTGCTTTTTGGAAAAATTCGAACTTTGGAAACTGTATATTTGCCATAGAACTTTAATGACGGTTTCATCAATCAAAGAAGATTCATACATCAGCCCTAATAGTTTTTCTAATGATGCTAGTTCTGGAACTGTTGCTGAGTAAGTTAATGAGATTAAATTTTTAGCAACAAGAGCTGCTTGTTCTAGTTCGGAAGCATCTTCAGGAGCCAGTAGGAACAAGTTTTTGTAACATTCAACTAGATGAGTTGCAACGTTCATACCTTCATCATTATTGGTTTTCATCCATACAAGATGTAACATACGACGAATACCAGTTCCCACATTTTCAATGAAATAAGCGTCTGCTAAAACGAAGAAATCCATAGTTTCAATAACTTCATTTTTATTCTTAGAGTATAACAATTGTGAGGCGACTTCAACACCGCGATGAATTAACTTGATGAAACCAATAGCATCTTCGTAATATTTAATTGTTAGTTTGATTTTGAAAATTGTATTAGTGTCACTTTCTTTTTCAATTCTCGAAGCAGGTTCTTCTTCTTCCTCGTCAGATTCTTGTTCGAGGTTACGTTCCACAACGGCTGCGGTTGTATCTGCAGGTTCCAGAGCTTTCAATTCTTTCTCAGCTTCTTGCAACCTTTTTTCCCATACTGATAATGTTAGTTGAGTACCATGCAAAGCACCAAATGGATGTGTCAAAACAAGACGGGACATTAGTTTGACAGCATTACGTCTGACTAAAGAACTCTTATCTTCTAAAGATCTCACTGCAATTTCAACAAAAGTTTGACGATATTTAGTAAACTTGGCATCAATCTCGCACAATTTTAATATAGATTGGACAGCTTTCGTTCTAACATATGGATTTTGATCTAAAAATCTTTCAATCAATAAATCTAGTAAACCTGAAGCTTGGTTTCTATAACGTTCAAGTTCGTCCTCGTCTTTACTAATTTCTATTATAATATTACCACAGGCTTCCACGACAGCGCATCTTAAGGTATATGAACTATTATTCAATAGCTGTGAGACCAAAGTCATCTGTTTCAATAAGATTCTTGGAATTAATTCAGAGACCTTGACAATAAACAAAGAGATTTGCTTAGGACCATTGTTATCATTACTATTGAACTCTTTATTACTAACTTCTCTCAATACATCTTCTGTTAATTGGAAATGATCGTATTGGTCATTCAAGATTTGTAATAATTCAGCCATCATTGAGTTCAAGTGACTAAAATAGGTCAAATTTTGAACTATAGCACTTTGAGCAGCTGAACCATGTCCATGAAATTTTACAGCCATGGAGATAACTTTAAACATGTACATTTTTACACCTGTGACTTTAACTCTTGGTTCATTCTCCATCAATATGTAAATTGGTCTTGTGAATGAACTTACAAACAAGTCCCTTTCAGGTGTTGTTGTAAATAACTTATTCAAGTTCAATTTGAAAACAACACATATTGAATCCATGATATTTTCCAACTGTGTACAATTATTTTTGAAAACTTCTAAAGCTTGAGCTGTGACTTTCTTTGAATTATGGTTTGATGATGGTAAGTTTTCAAGACCCAAGTAAGTCAAGAGGCAATGGGCAAAATAGGCATAAACTTCTAGATACTGTTTGTGTATAGGGAATAAATCGGTTTCACCATTATCTATTATACTTGATGAATTTTCAGCTTGATTATGTGTACTCGAAGTGACCAAATAGACAACTTGCTGTTGGTGCTTCTTGCTCAAAGATGGATACGCGTGGACAAGCTCTTCAAAAGCTTCGTATGTGCTTTGGTCACTTATAGCTTCTGAGCTGACAGCCAAAGCACCGGTGACTCTATCCAATAGATCTTCAGCGTTACTGACTTCGAATGAATCCTTCGAAGCCTCTTGAAAAGAGGTCAGTGACTCTGAAAGATTAAAGTCCATGTTTGCCTTCTATTATTCACAGTTCACTAAACCAATACCTCCCTGTGTATATGTACTTCTGTGTGTCTTTCTCTTTTCTACAAACGCTGATGTTTATGTTTTTCGATATTTGAAATCAAAACAAAACACCAAAAAAAAAAAGTGTTGTCGTGGTTACCTTCGAGATATTACGTAATACATATAACTGGCACTTCAATCTCATCTCTACTTGTACTTGGTTTATACATTTATCACAGAGAGTGGGCTCAACTATGGCTCTTGTGGATATTTATAAGAGGAAAGTGGCTGTAGTTTTGCTCTTTGCTCTTTGCTCTTAAATGCAAGCCGATGTGGTGGAAGCTATCGCTCGTTGAGTCAAGATTTAAACTGTCTACTATGCCTCTACAATTAAATAAAAGCAAAGCTAACTAAAATTAAAATGTTGATCATCTGATTGATCAAGTATATTATTCTGTAAAGGCATTAATAAAAAATAAGTCAAAGTAGTGTTAAAAAAAGGATTAGACAATTTCACGCTTTGCGTCTTTATCATTTGAAACTTTATCATTAGCCCACTCAGAAGCATCAGTTAATTCACTTGTTCTTCTTTCTTCGTCGATTTTTTGTTGCTTATTATTACTATAGTCTCTATAGTAGTACATCAGAGAATACTCAAGAACGTATGCAAATACTAATAATGCAAAAGCTGTCCAAGTTATACTTAACCATTTCTTACCAATTCTACCAGTGATACCAAAAGTATCTTCATTTTTGTTCAAAGAATCGACAATTTTTTTCGCATAGACAGATGAGATTATGTTTGATATGAATAGAGCTATAACTGAACCTCCTTTGACAATATAATCATGTTTAAAATCAAAAATTGTAAATATCAACGCAATACAAACCCAAACTGTTGACATGACTAAGAATGCGATAGTAGCGCCTGCGACGCTACTCGAAACTACAGCACCTTTTGGTAAATTTAAAGAGCTTGGATCATCAACCCATTCACCTCTAACATTTCTAATTGATCTAGCAATAAAGTATTTGACGTTGAAGGCTTTTTTGTAATATCCACAATCTTGAGGTTTAAATGAGTCTCCTGTATCTTGACCAATACATTGTGAGAATAAACCATGTCTTTGAACTTTTTCACCACTTAGCCAATGTTGCTCAACAGTTGTTGGGTCCACTGGGAGTACTCTATCCCACTTGATATTACTTATATCGATTTCCATAGTGTAAATGTTTCTCAAGGCTTTTGATTTATTTGAATTACTAGCCAATGCGAGTATCAATAAAACCAATGTTGAAAGCATCGGAACGACACCAGATAATGATCCTGGCTTTTCTCTTTCTCTTTGTATAAAATTATACCACATGCTTATAGTTGATTATAGTTTTCAGCCGTATAGATTGAATTGTAATAAACCTTCAACGGGAAACCTCTGGGCTTTACACAGTATTTAAATGCCAAACCAAATACACACATTGCCCTTTATCGTCATTTTTCTCTTAGCGTTTTCATTGTTCTCCATACAGTTCTACCAAGATGAGATCGATCAATTTGTATATATGCACAATTCCAAATCTTAAATCACGGAATGCGATGTTTCCGATTATATAATCGTTATACTTACCGATTAGCTATACTAAAAAGAATCGATTTGGAGGGATATGCTATTGACTATTGAGTAATATCCGTGTATATCTGTGCCTTGCATAGACGTATTTTGTTACAGAGTGTGATTGTTGTGAAGGGGGACATTTTAAATTCTAATTTTATGTCACTTTTATAATTTATATTTAGAATCTTAAGGGTCTTTAAACGGCTAGCTAACCTACTAACCGACAAGGCCGAGAGGGAAGAGCACAATATAAACTTAACGTTATATTGGGAAATCTATACATTAATTCCAAACAGACAGCTATACATTATATCCAGGTGGGTTGGGAGGTGGATTTTGCTGATTGTATATATGGGTATGACCTGTACTATTATGATCAAATGCAGTTCGTTCACTTCCAACCTCGTTAAAACCATCATGATTATGACCATACCCTTCCAATTTCCCACGATCTTGTTCAGGATCATACTTTGGCTGTGAATTATTAGAGCCCATATCCCACGAGTTGGAATGATCAAATGCGACTGATGCAATCAAGAACCCAAAAGCAAACCAAACCATTGTTAGGTATCGACCACCTAAATTGGCACCAATACCGTATTCGCCATAGTTGTTGTTGAAAGAATTGCACATTCTCTTGGCTAGCACATGAACCATGATGTTTGCAATGAACAGAAACACGATAGCCACAATTTTGGGGATATAATGGAATGGGACTTTGATCAACTGTGCCAGTACTGCGATACCATTAAAGACACATGCAAATAAAGTTAAAAACAATATGGCGTTTGCATTAACCATGGAAATTTGTGCGCCTTTGGGGAGAGTCACATCGGTTTCCTTGATGTTTGATAAATCTTTTATTATGCAGTATTTGGAACTCATTGTATGCCTATAATTTACAGTGTATTTACACAGTGCATGAAACCCACCATTCCCGCCTGTGGAACCTCTCATATTATTCCAGTGGTTTAGCCTTCTTAGACCGGTGATAGATGATGAAGAGCTAGAGGAAGACGATATGATTTTATCCCATTGGGCATTTGAGAAATCTAACTCTGCAATGAAGATATCCTTAATTGTACTGATCTTGGAACAAAGTCCCCCAATCGCACAGCATAGTAAGATAAAAGTTGCGAGGGACATTAACAATGACCATAATGAACCTGGTTGATTTCTTTCTCTACTGAATATTCTATTTGGAAACCACATTGTACTTCAATCTCATGGTTTCTGAAATCAAAGAACTTCTCCTAAGAATCATTATCATTGTGAGCTTATATATTAACAATTTATTCTGGAAGTTGCTTAAAATAATCGTTATGTGCGCACTAAATTTCAGTTTTCGCTATAGTGTGAAACGGTATTAAAACTATGTGTAGGAACGTTATAGGGGATTTAGCAATTAAGAAAGTACTTGTTAGTCGATACCGATATTGATTAATTGCGGTTTCCATACTAGTCCCTCACTAAGTTATAGTCTCCATTGCTGTCAAAGTTGGAAATAGCAGTTTAAGGGTTCTTCCCACTTTTATGCATCTCCGGTGAACCAAAAAATGAGGTTCTCCGGACTCAAACGGTTTTTTCAATTTGGGCCTATATACAAACTACAATTTCTGCTATAATTGCTTATATATATATATATATGTACATCGTAATAATCGTAACAGTTTATTGGAAAGAATATTTATAAATTCATTGTTGAATATTTAATTGAATATTTAATTTGGTCTTAATATCGTGAAAAAAAAAAAAATCACCTGGATTCATATTGTAATGTATGGCATTGCGTGTAAGTCTTTTCATGGCTCTTAAGACCTTATTGTTGTTGAATCAACTTCTCTCCATTGATCTTGGGCGTTTGAAATGTTGTCAGGGGAAGAATCTTGGTCTTGAGTGTCACTGTTATTATCATTAATTGAGCCTGTATAACCTGGTAGATCTGATCTTGGATGATATTGATCTTTATGAATATCTTCATATCTTGGTGGTAATTCACCAGTTTCCACATTTATTTCATCTCTTCTATTGATTCTTGTTCTTGCTGGATCATGAGTTTGCGGTCTTGATGTTGTTTCATGTCTATTTCTACCATTTTCTAGCGCATTTGATCTTTCAAATAATACTGAAGCTGTTGGACTTGGTAATGCAGAATTTCTTGTGCTTTCAAGAGCAATTCTTGTCATTGGACTTTCTTTGGCTTTTTTCATCAATTCAATATATTCTGAATTCTGATATAAATAAAAATTTGAAACAATTGTCATGATTAGGCAAACAATTTCCAAAGCTAATGAGGCCCATATGAGTGAATAAAAAGTCTTATTACCAAATGAAGCTCTAATACCATAAGTACCTGCTGAGCTATTGAAATTATTGGCAATTTTTTTAAATTTAGATTGACTTATCCCACCTGCCACGGCGCTAGATATTATAGTAAGCATCAATGCAGGGTAAACAACATAACAACGAGGTTTATGAACCCTATAACCCCAAGCGGCACAATAGTATAAGAATAAAACCACTGGAACCCCTAATTGAATCCATGAAAATGCAAAGATAACAGACATATCCTTTTTGGTCATGGAAACACCATCTGGTAATAAGATATAATCGATATATCTTCTTCTTCTATAACTGAACCCTTCATCTTCAATCAACTCATAAGGATCAAATCTATAAGGCGGATCATTTTGTGTACAGTATAACCACTCTTTACCTCTTTCTGGATAGTCAGTTGAGCAATAACCGAAAAGACCAATGTAATAGACGTTGTCTAAAGATGATTCACCATATAAAGTACGATTCTCTGGATGAACAACCTGTGAATAAACTAAACTTTGGAAATCAACTTTAAGAGCATAGACTGAACCTCTTGCTTTATTTGTTTGACCTGAAATTGAAATAGCTGCGAATACTAAACAAAGAAAATTGAAGATTAATGGTAAATATATTGTAAATAGTTTGTATAGCTCGAACATGTGTTTATGTGTCGTTTGGTAAATTGAGCGAAATGTAAAGTACAAAAAATTGATAAAATGTGAGTTCTTTAAAGTGTTTATATAGATGACATTTTTTTTGATTTTGATTTCACAGTGCACACAATTCATAATCCTAAAACGTGTATTAACGTTATCAAGATTGTGTTCAACTTGATTATTATTTATTTTCAAATTCATGACATGACTATATTACCAATGTTGATCTTTACCAGGGAATCCGCTTACTGTATAAGTTTACTCTGCTATTAAGAAAATGCCTTTATTACCCGAGAACCAGCACAATGAACTTTAAACCTATTTCAGATGTTAACCGACGGTCATCTTAGAATCAGCGCCCTACTTATTTTAGTTAAACCGTCTTTTAATCATATAAACCGTAAACGTGGTACTCTCTATCTATTACGTTTACTGCAATTGAACTGAATTGAATTGAATTGAATTGGTCAGAAGGTCATCAGAACAATAAGAAATATTTTTTAAAACTATACATATTTAACATTACGTCATATTTAAATTTTAAATGTTTGTTTTATTTGTTTCCTAAATTGAATTTTTCTACACCGATACCGAAGAGCAATGGAGGTGGGACGGTGGACCCTTAAAGAAAAAATGATAAACGTTTAACCCAATTTAATTAGATTGAATTCGGATTTACAGTCAAGTATGATTCAAAAGTTTGGTAGGGAAAAGAAAAAACATGATCAACTTCCCAATGGAATATGAGAGTTACTGCCGATGGTCATTTACGATTTTGTCATATATACTTCTTTATTGTCGGTTGACTTTTATTATAGTTAGGGGATCTGCTAATGCAAGGATCGGTTTCATCTTTTTACGGCGTAACCGCTTAGATAAACATAATTAAGTTACACACAAATAAGGATATAATAGTTGAAGTTTAACAATTCAATATGGTATGGGTGTGAAATCGCTTGAGAGTAGTATGACGTACATTTCAATTAATAGAAAGCCTTTGATTTTTTGGGGTTTTTTTTAATTGGCTTTGAATTCGTTTACCTATCTAGTAAATTTTATTTCACTCATAAATCTTGAATTCTTTATCAAAATCAATTAAAGAAAAAAGAATCGGTAAACCGACACAATTCGATACCATCTATCTTCCAATTCCAATCAAGATCTACCAGTTACACCTATATCTTGTTAAACATCTTAGTCTTTTATAAGATGCTTACATAAGCACACAAATGTACAAAACTTGGAAAACACCGGTTTTAAAAAGTGAAAAATTAAGCTCGCGTGGCGTAATGGCAACGCGTCTGACTTCTAATCAGAAGATTCTGGGTTCGACCCCCAGCGTGAGTGCATGTTTTTTTTGTTACTTTTTTACACTTAATAGCCAATTTACTCTCAATCAACTACATCTTGTTCCATTACTCTACACTATTTTTCTCCTCTTTTACATTACTTCATCATTATATTATTCATCACTGATCTATACTGGGGTCACTCACATCTAATCTTTAATTTTAGAGTAACCTTTAGTCAACACTTTTTCAACACCCATTCTTTTCTTCTCTAAACTACTTAATAAATCTCGAACTGCAATACCTGGTTCTTCTCTTGCTTCTCTAAACCTAATCCCTCCATCAGCCGTTGATTGTGAAGTCTTGGGTGCTCCTCCAGCATTTGCGCCCCCTGTCATCCAACTATATTTTTTCTTTTTACCAGTCATCATGGCAACTGTTGCATTTGTAGCTTTATGTTGAGTTTCCTCTGTACCTAACTTATTTTGTTCATCTTGATCAATACCTAAATTTTTCCTTTTCTGTATACGTTTATCCTCTAAATTCTTAGAATTGACTGCTAATTCTCTAAGAGCCTTGGATATTTCACTTCTTTTACGTTGCTTTATTGATCTCCTTCTATGTCTTGATATTATAACTGCATTAGTTATGATATTTTTCATCCAATCTTCACATGCATTCGTCATCAACTCAGTTATTGATGGTTCATTATCAAAATTTTGCTTTATACCATTTGCATTGGCAACTTTACTCATGAATTCTGATACACGTCTAGGATCTAAAAATGGTGAGTTTATTATAATTGGCTGTTGTGGAACATTTGATAATTCTTGATTATTCTGTACCGTGGTCGATGATAACAATGCCTCTTCAGCTTTCAAATCAACACCTGCTGATAACAAGGCATCTGATAGTTTATCTGGATCTGCTGGTGCTGCTGGTTTGGTAATTTCAGTATCATCGTTATCCAATTCTTTGTTATTGTTATTGTTATTGATTGGCGGTATACCTGACGGGAGACCAAGTGTATCTGGTGTTGCCAAGGAAGGTTGAGGTTGTGATTGTGGTGGTTGTGATGTTTGTTGTGGTGCTTTGATCGTAGTATTCGCTATACTTGGACTATCACCTGGCAATTCTGGTAATTCAAGGTTGAATTGTCCCGGTGTATTAACAGCAGACGTAGATGCTGACGGTAAGGCAGATGGTAAAGTAGACTGCTGCGCTGATGATGCAGTTGGCACTAATGGAATATCAATCTTCAATGGTGATGAGTCTTCTCCCGCTTGTTGTGATGATGGTTGTGGTGTTCCTTGTGTTTTCGGTAGTTCTAAATCGTTTATATCAAAAGTGTCACCTGCACTGGACCCTTGAGACGTGAGCTTTGGTCTCTTGGCATCATTCGATTCAGTCTCACTCAAATTTCTCTTTTGTGGTGATGAATTCGATTGTTGTGAATTTGGAGTTTCACTCATGGTGTTATTCAATCTTTAATTTCTATATTGAAGGGGCGCTACTCAATCAACCCTCTTGCAAATCTTAACCGCCGGAATCAACTAGACGAATATATCACCAATAACTTTGCTAAATCCTGCTTATGTATTCCCTTTCACCAATTGAATAACAATCGCAAATATAATCTTAAGACTGAATAAACCTTGACTCTTCTATATATTGTCACTTCTTCTTCTTCTTCTTCTTCTTCTTCTGAACCAATTTTTTGTTTTTCCTAAAGTCGGCGCGCTGTTCGCGGAACACTGAGAGAAAAAAAAAAAAAAAAAAAACTGAGAATCCCGTTGAGGGTAATCTCATCGCGGCAGAGGGAAAAAAAATTATGTAGTGTGTAGTATATATACTATACTAATAGAATATATAGTAGTTATATATCTCTGTATTACGTTAACAGCTGTAAAGTCAGATATTTGATTCACCCGGGATTTTAAGACTCGTATATCATGTCAAGCAGACCAAAACCATTAGTGTTCGAAGGTGCAAAGAATTTTCGTCTACGATTAATCCTATCCACATTATCAGGTAAACCTATCAAAATCATCAAGATACGTCCAGATGATCAACATATTGGTATAAGAGACGAAGAGGCATCATTCCTAAGGCTATTGTCCCGTGTAACAAACGGTGCACATATACATGTTGGGCAAACTGGTACTTCTGTTATCTACTACCCGGGCATCATAACAGGTGGTGAACGTACCCATCCATGCGCTACAACATCATCAAAACCAGTTGGTTACTATTTAGAGCCATTGTTATATATTGCGCCTTTTTCAAAAGAAAAATTTTCAATAAAATTACAAGGTATAACAGCGTCCAAGGAAGATGCCGGTGTTGAAGCTATAAGATTAGGTTTATTACCTATAATGGAAAAATTTGGTATTAGAGATCCTTCATTACACACATTGAAAAGAGGTTCACCTCCAAACGGCGGCGGAGAAGTACATTTCCTAGTGGATAGTACCGCATTGCAACCGCTAACGATGCATGCTATTGATATACCAAAAATCTCTGCCATAAGAGGTGTTGCATACTGTACAAGAGTTTCTCCATCAATAGTTAATAGAATGATCGATGCTGCAAGAAACGTACTAAGACCTATTGGTGTGGAAGTTGATATAACTGCTGATGTTTGGAGAGGCGAAAATGCAGGTAAGAGTCCTGGGTTTGGGTTGACTTTGGTTGCCGAGAGTAAAAAAGGTTGGAACTACTTTGCTGAAGATATTGGTGGTGCAGGTGAAGTGCCTGAAGATATAGGGACAAAAGTTGCATACGAGATAATCGAGGAAATTTTCAAAGCCGGTGTTGTAGGTAGAGCCCAGTTGTCCTTAGCTATTGTATACATGGTTTTGGGTAAAGAAGATATTGGAAGATTAAGAATTAAGAAGGAACAAATTGATGAAGATTTCATTTGGTTACTAAGAGATATCAAAACCATATTTGGTACTGAGATATATCTCAAGGAAGTTGATGATGACGATTCAGGTGATTTTATAGCTACAGTGAAAGGTACAAATTTCTTGAATCCAAATAAAAAGATGTGATTAAAAGAGTAAGTACATACATATATATATAGACTCTTTAATAGAAAAAATCAATCCACTCTTGTTATTGGCATGTCCTGTAGACTATTTGCCAACTGACTCCAGTTGTTTGAATGCAGTTCACTGTATTTGACTTTATCAGCGACCCAATCTTGGAAGATCTTGGTGATTTGATACTGAGTCTCTTGAAACAAGACATATTCTGATAAGATGGTTTCTTTAATTAGCCAGTCTCTATTTGTTTGATTTTCAATTTCCAATTTGTCTTTATGGATCGCATCTCTATATCTATCCACTTCAACGCCTCTTGCGTCTGGTTTACCATTCAATTCATTCAATTTAGACTGGTTGAATTCAACTTTTCTTGTCAATTGAACCACTTGGTTCCCACCTAGTCTATCGTATCTTTCAAAAAGAGCATTTATCGAATTTAAATGATCGCTAAAAGTTTTGAAATCCTCCACTATACCTGCTTCCACATTAGCAGATTCATCGTTCAACAATTGCTTGGATTGACCAAGATGTTTCCCCACTACTCTCAGATGTTCATTTATAGAGCTTATATCTGAATTTTCAATTGCGTATACTTTTGGCGTTGATATTTTAAAATCATCCAAGACTTTTAAAAATCTTTCATTATCCAATGCAACCTGTTGTGATCTTTTTTCGAATCTTTCCACTAGTATTGTTAATTTTGTCCAACTTTCATAACAATCTCTGATTTGTTCACGAGCATCTGCCCAAAGCTTAGCTATAGAGGCATCCCAAAGGTCCAAAAACTTTTGTGAAATTTTAACATCTTTGTATTCTTCTGTTGTGTCGTAACTTGCATGTTTCCTCCAACTTGATAAATCTGTTGGAACTGTTAAAAACATTAATACTAATGATTCTGTTTTAAGTATTGGATGTTTTATAATTTGATTTATAAATCTTGTTAATCCTCTCCTTCTTCTTTCCAAGAACTGTGGATCGGAATTTGATGCTAATTTTTTTGGTGGTAATTCTGGAATCAATCTGAATGGGTATTTTTTCAATAGTACTTCTGATAACCAGACAAAATCACTATAACGTCTAATCACTTTACGATCATTCGATGCATCTGTATCTGGTAAAGGTACAAGATGTTTCACTAGATAGTTTGTATGCTTGAATAGTAAGCCTTCCTTTTCTGCTATTTCTGATATTGTAATGATGTCTCTTGCCAATGGATCAAATGTTTTTCTAATGGCATTACACCAACTGAAAAAATCGACATTGGAATCCTTATTTCTCAATCCATTACTTTCATCAAGACCTGTCAACACATTTGGACTTAGTGTCTTGGAGAGAATTGTGTTATCTTCCTCCCAAATACTCTTGTGTAGATTGTTATCATTTTCTTCAACACTATTGGAATCAAGGGGGTTTATACTAGACGCAATACGAGTCTCTTCGAAAACAGCGTGTCCAGTGTGAATTGAAGATTCGCCACTCCCCAACCCATTGCCATCATCCGCTTCAAACTCATTGCTGTTTCTATTGAAGTTGTCATTGTTGTCTTGATCTAACTCTTCACTTGGGCTTGGAATGCCACTATGATCATCTGTAGACCATGTATTTCTTGCACTCGGTAGACTCCAAGGATCGGTACCTTCACTACCAAATAAATCACCACTCATTATACAACTTCAATCTCTATCTCTGAATTGATTGAAACGCGGTATCGTAACAAGTACTGTCAGATTAGCTTGTTGTAATTTTTTTTTGCCTAATTGTATATATACCTTTTACGGCTTTGGTTGCAGCGTTTTGGAGGCTTATATTTAACATGTACAAATTGGCAGAAAATTTGGGCCAAAGGTCAAATTCGCTATGGAAGCCGTACAGTGTTTATAAACTTGTATTTCTATAAACATGTTGGGGTCTATATATATATATATGCTATGATGTTTCTATTGGAATTATACTACATGGTGTGATTATTGCGTTTGTTGAGCCTTGCGTGCTTTCTCTTCCAGGTATAACTGTCTATTTAGTTCAGCAGCTCGTCTCTCAAAGGCTTTTATAACTAATGCACTAACACTTTCAGCAAAGAGTGAACTCACCTTATTGTATAATGCACTTTTGAAATTGAATTTAAGTAACAGTTCCATATCACACGAATTTTTTCTAGAGTTTGGCGTTATTGTCCATTTAGTGTATAGATGCTTGAATAGTGAATGTGTAACAGACTCAGCAATGACTATATGTTTTGGTTCACACTGCAGGTTGCATACAAACTCTTCATCAAACGATTTCCATCCTACTCTAAGACCAGCTTCTGAAGCTTCACCTTTCGCATCTCTTTTATTTATGAAAGACCTAGTGCAGTATGGAACAAAATTTGAGTATTGTGACACATCCGAGACAACGTCGTAGAATAATTCTGGTGGATAGCTAGGTCTCAAGTTAGTATAACTGGACAACACAAGCTGGACTCAAAAAAGGCTACAATCACTCACTTTAGTTTCCTCTTCACCACAAACTCTTGTTCACCTTTTGAGTTTTCCAAGTTTTTCAATAGATTGAATCTATACAAACTTGTTGAAGTGTGAAATGCTCGAAGTGCACCCACGGCATTTTGACGCCTCCTTATAAGCAGCATTGATACCAGACAACGACTACAGAACAGAACCCCTTCACAGAATTTCTGCCTCACTCTTCTAATATATATAAACTGCTCGTTTGACACTATTGAATCGTTTCCACTGATTTCTCGAGGAAAATTGCACCGTTGTTTCCCGAACCAAACAGTTTGAGTTTATACCCATACGAAAAATCACAACACTAACAACGATTTGGAATGGGGAGTTAATAGGAAGAGAGAGGCATTGTTGGTGGTGTTATTGATTGGTTGTCTTCACCATGTCATTTGATATCAATTGGGATAAGCTCAATGAGGACAATTCTATAAACGAATCCATACGGGATTTCCTTAATGATCAGGTTCAAGGATTTGAATTACCAGATTATTTGATGAATATAAGAGTTTCGAAATTTTCTCTAGGGACAATAGCACCAGAGATTACAATAAGGCATATTGGTGACCCATTCACGGATTTCTATGATGTAGATGAGAGGAGAGACGAATTTGAAGGTTCAGAGAGACACGGGAGTATAAACGGTAGTGAAACTCAATCACAATCACAGTCACAAACTACAGGTAGAAAACTGGGAATTGACAAGCGTCATTTCAAGACGATTGATCAAAGCTCTAATATATCACCAAATCAAAGCGTGAAGGATATTGATGTTGGGATAACGGATGATAAGACTTCTTTACACTCTGAAAAGGTCCATACGAATAAAGAAGAAGTTCCAAGTGAAAGTTTAAGAAATGAAGATGTATCAAACAATATCCAGTTCATTGTGGAGATTGATTATAAAGGAGATATAACAATTGAGATACAGGTTGATCTATTGTTGAATTATCCCTCACCAGGTTTCATTACTTTACCTGTCACGCTAAGGATTGTGGATCTAGGTATTCATTCACTAGCGGTCATAGCACACGTTAGTAAAGTTGTGTATCTGAGTTTCTTGTGCGATATAAACGATGAGCAGTTTGACGATATCATGAAGAATCCAACACTTTCTAAGAACAATAGAAATAGAATAGATATAATTAGAAATTTAAAGATTGAAAGTGAAATTGGTGATACAAAGGGTGAAGGATCAGTTTTGAAAAACGTTGGTAAAGTGGAAAGGTTTTTAACCGAGATGATTAGATCATTGTTGAGAGATGAGTTAGCATGGCCCGGATGGATAAGTTTTGATTTTAATGAAGATGATGAAGAAAGCGAGAATGACGACGATAGCGAAGATGATAATATATAGTTGTGTAAATGAAATAGAAACAAAATATTGAAAAACGGTGAAATGGAGGGGCATTACGCAATAAAAGCGTATGCGGGACAGGTGTATCTTAGATAGTTATAACAAGAGTATTTCAATAGAATCAATCCAATTTGGTACACCTCGAGCAGTAAATTCTCAATGGGGTGTTTTTTATGGCACCTTACTTGAAATCGCATACCGGAAAAACTGAATGGTATGTTCAGTAAGACTCTATTGAGACTTGATGGAATAGAAGTTGAAGTTATAGCTATGAATAGTATACGAAAGTGGTCCAATGTTTGTAAGGTTATGTTGTAGTACTCAGATTCGAAAGTTTATAAAGAACTGGTATCCGTATCCAATCACTATAACGACACAGTTACTGTGTATAATCGGTCCAGTGCAAGTAACAATTGGCTTTCACTCACTTTATAAGTCAACTCTCTCTACATTACCGAAACCGGCCTTCCTAGTGTTTCAACAGTTTTAATGCATTTTGAGCAAGAGAAGCACATTAATCTAAAAGATCAGTGTGTGCCTTATCGAAGAGGTGTATTGAAGTGGATTTAGTTGTACTGGTTAATCGGCCATTTGTATTGCGGTCAAAAGAATATAAATTTTTTTGTTATAAAAGTTAGTGAGGATCCTCTGTGTATCTCTCATGTGTTTCTTCAGATTAGTTTACTGTTCCTCTTTGTATAGACTCTATAGCTACTTCGTCTGGTTAATTAACATTGATTCTTATTGATTCTAGACTGGTTCCCCAATAAATTTTGTGTGATTGTTTTTGCAGAGTATCGGAAATACAGAAAAACATCAATTCACATTATTCATTATTGCTCTAACGAGTTTCTATATATATTCAAGAAGAAGAAGAAGAAGAAGAACAGCTTCTGGGGAAAACAAGTTGCGTGGTTAAAGAGATAAGGTGGGTTGCAAGGTATCACAGTTAGAGAGCTCTGGGTTTAGCTGGATTCCAAAGATACAATTCACAATATGCAGCGTATACAGAGACCGCTAGTCTCAGGCTTCACAGTTAATAGCACAAGACTGTTCCACTCTTCAAGCGCTAGACAAAATCCACAAGCTGGGAATCACAATGACACCGGGTTGAAAGAAATACCAAACCACTATACACATTACCAAGTGCTAGGTGTATCACAGTCTGCTGAGGCTAAAGAGATTAAAAGTGCATTTAGGAAACTATCCAAGAAATTCCACCCTGATATGAATCAAAAAGTATCTCCCAAAAGGAAGAAGTTAATGACAAATAACTATTTGAAAATAGTGGCATCGTATGAAGTCTTATCGCATAATGATAGAAGAAACAAATATGATAGCACGCTAACGGCAAATGACCCTTTCAGAAACAGCGCAAGGTCTAATCAACAGCGGGATTTCTCTGGGAATGTTTATTATCAAGAGCGTCAAAATTATAATCCTGGCGGTATCAACAGAACCAGGGGATCCGTTCATTATGGTCCTGGGTACCAAAAATGTAACTCTACGTATTCAAATTTCGATAGGATGTCATCACCAACTGGATCAAACTACGACGTTCCACATTTTGACTACGATTCTCATCTCAAGGGGAACCTTTCATTTGAAAGAAGAATGATCAACAAGAGGATTGAAAAACTATATGCGATGAAGGCTAAAGAAGAGGAAGAAATACAGAGAAGGAAATTCCAAAAAAATGAAAAAACTGTCCATGATGAGATTCAGGATTTGTTAAATTTGGAAAGATCGGGCACTCATGAGAGAATGAAACAAAATGATAACTCAAGCGCAAGAACGATGCTATTAGTTAGTACAATCGGACTGATCGCAGTAGGCGGCTTGTTCTTACACTGAGTTTTTATGAAATGGGAAGATTAAGGGTTTATATAGATTATGGGTTTAAACGGTTTTTTTTTAAATATTCAATAGTAATGATAACGATTGGCATGCCAGGAAACATATTCTGTAGATTACGTATGATACACAGCATTCTTCCAAAAATGTATATTTAAGTGAAATGTTTATGGTGGAAATGGTATGTGAGAAATTGATAAATCAATCATAAAAAAAAATAAGTTAAAAACCAAAAATAATAATAACAACCGATCATAAGTGCATAGTATAATAAAAAGCCACAATGTGTTTTTTTTATGGAGTTTTAATAATGAAGTAAAAATATAAAAATAAATTCAAATAAATATTGTCAAAAGGGTACTCAATGGTTTTCTCTTTTTGGTTTGAAAAACCACCAACCACCAATAGCAGCCAAAGCAGCAGCGAATATAGTTTTATCGTTACTTGAAATATTACCCTCTTGGTATTTGTAAGGCTCTTCAGGTTTTAGTCCTTCGTATATATGAGTAGCATCGGTTTTCAAAGCTTGTTCATTTTGTTCATCAATCTTGTTTATCGAATCAGATTCAAAGATCTTCGTATCTGATCCATCAGCTTTGGAAACAACTTTAGCATTAGGATCTTCAACACTTGATTCACTCAATTGTTTTTCTAACTTGGTGACTGGTTTCGATGAAGCTTCTGATGAAAGAGATGGAATTTGAACTATATAGTCATCTGAAACTAATTTTGGTGGTGAAATATCAACTGGTTTGATATAGTCAATTGTAGAGTCATCACCTTTAGCTTGTGATTTTGTGCTTGTTGTGAATGGTTTTTCACCCTTTGGAGTTTTAGGTAGTGGTTTCAACGATGAAGTATCTGAGTTTTTTGGTCTTGAAGCCTTTGATGATGTAGAAATTGAACCAACTTGTTGAGATTGGAAAGTTTGTTCAAAAGTGGAAATTCTTGAAACCAAATCAGCTTTTCTACCACTTATTTTAAGTCCACGTTTACGACACTCATTCTTTAAACTGTTGAGACTCATAACTGAAAATTCAGAATTTTTATTTGAAAATAATGAAGTTGCATTGGTCTTTGAACTTTGATGAACACATCTTGATAAAGTTTGATATTTATTTGGATTTAATTCATTATTTGGAATATTTGGAACAACCAAGTTGTATCTTGAAGTTAGTGTTGAAAATTTTTGGGATTGTTGTTTAATATCCCTTTGAACTGTTGATTCAAGAGTTCTAAGGGTTGGCAACGATCTAACATTTCTCAACATGATTGCTATGAATTTATTGTTTATATGTTTAATGTTTATGAGAAGCAATAACAGCTATAATATCTAGGACAAGTTTTTACCAGTTGTTTGCTCTTCCAATGTTTTGTTTACGATTGAGTGTGTGAGGGAGTGTTGTTTTTTCTGACTGCAGTAAATTTTTTTTAATACCCGAGAGTCACTTTAACCAAACGAGTATAATTGAATTGAAATGTCTTAATCTTTAGATACAGAAATTGTGTCAAATAAAGGATCCTTCAATTTATAAATAAATAAATTTGAATTTGATTATTTATATCCCACTTTGGGCAATGTCGATAGCAATTGACGTTAAAGATCTCCAAAAGTTTTGCATCTTCCTTTCCCTGTATAAAATGTGCTTCCAATGTTTACTTTTGCCCCGATTCGCCAGAAAGGAAAAAATTACATAATCAGCAGTACTATAGATTACATAATACTTTCATTATATATATATTTAAGCAGTTTCTACAAAGAAAGCACAATAGGACTATTTACATTTATATTATTGGGCGATTGTAAGATATTATAAATATTAGCTGGTGTAGAATTGGATTCTTTTGGTTTTTCCTCGAGGTCTCAATACTCAGAATGAATTATAAGTCTTAATATTGACGAGAAGCTTCTTGACATGCTTTCAATTGTTGCAAGTAATAATCACAAATTTGCATGTTACCATCGTTTTCACCTAAACATCTGGTGAAGTTTCTAGCATCGACATCACAAACACCACCTTGTTGTTGTGTTTGGTATTGTGATTGAGCTTGAGCTGGTGGAGCAGCTTGTTGTTGTTCTTGTGGAGCAGAAGAACCACCACCAAACATACCGGTAATACCAGCACCTAAAGTGTGACCAATTGTGGAACCAACAGCAACACCAGCAGCAGTGGAAGCCATTTGGCTAAATAAACCTGGTTGTTGAGGTTGTTGAGTTTGAGGATGTGAGTAGGAATTTGGTTGATGTTGTGGAGCATGAGCTGGTGGAGCTGCACTGGTGTGAGCTGATCTTGATTGTGTTGGGGCTTGACGTTGTACTGTTGGACGGGAACCTCCTCTTTGTCTAGGCATTGTAAAATGTGTTTATAGTTTAAATTATATACTTTCAAATTACTCTGATTACTTTTAAATGCTTTGCAAGTGGCGGATTCGTCCTTTAAATATAAACCAAAAAATTTCCTCCGGAAGCGGGAAGTTGCGGGTAACTTCCACACTGCTGAAAAGCAGATTTTAATTTAGGCAGCAGGCCTCAGCCTAAACAAATGATGACTTCTAGGCAGGAATTAGTGGCGAATAGGCGGATAGCTATGATAATTTCTAGAAGGAGATAGAATTATAATACCCATATTACCGCTAACCCCATGAAACAGGAACATCAACAACACATAATGGTAAATAAACGAATTGGATAATGACATTGAACAGGGCCGGGTTGAAGTTGACCTTCACAAATGATATCGGTGGTCACTCATAACAGTGTTCCACGATGAAATTGACATTGTAAGGCAATCTTGTTCTTTATTTCGATATGGCATTCATTAATGAAATGTCCCATGTGCCAATTAATTTACTACAAAATTCTCTAATTACAAAATTATAAATAAATATATTTGATTAGTTTTTCTATCTAAATCACCGTAATCAATAGTTGCATCTTAGAGCAACTATATTAGCATTAGTTTTTTATAAAAAAATTGGAAAAAAATAAAGAAATGAACTGTATTATAAACAAAAAGAAAGGTATTTTGAAATGAAAGTATTTAACTTGTGATAAAAATAAATTATATTGTCAATTGATTGAAAATGAAGGACAAATCAAATCATGTCAAATCACTCAAGAAAACTTGAATAGTTTATTAGGAACTGATTGGATATCATGTTTTTCTGTTGAATCATTTGGTAAGATAGAATCAGTTAAATCATCATCGGTATCTTCATGTGGTGTAACACCTAATTTTTCAGCTTCTGCTCTTGTAAATGTATGATAGACATCGTAATCATCAATTTCACCAATACCTGGTGGTGGAGCAAAACGGTTAATAATAACATGAATGATAAATGAGATAGCATAACCAACTATAAATGAAATGTAGAAGATCTTAATTGCACCTGATGGAACTTTCCCTGCTAAAGCTGGATTAACTGAAGGGAATCCAACAATACCTGGAACAAACCCACAAGTCCATGAGACATAAGATCTCCAATTGAATCCGTGCCAGAACCAATAGATTGAATCCTTTTCAGCTCTGTATAGATCACTTAATTTTAATTTTTGCTTTCTAACGATGTAGTAATCAGCGGTGAAAACACCAATCATTGGACCAAAGAAACAACCATAAGAACCTAAAACGTTTGTGAAAACCGAGGCTTTAGAAACGATTTGCCATGGTTGAATAACAATTGAAATGATCATAATGATATAAGCACCTCTTCTGATATTGATCCATTTTGGTGCGATTGCAACAAGATCAATACCACCAGAAACACCATTATCAATAACGTTTAAACCCAATGTAGCGATGAAGAACCCTAATGAAGCGAAAAATGCAGCACAACGAGATCTTGCGTTGTAATGGCCCAACCATTGTTCAATGATCATTGGAGGATTCCATAAACCTAATTCAGTAACGTCACCATAAGTTTTAGCTGAAGCCGATGTACCCAAGACACCAAACAATGGAACCACGGTACCTAATAACAAGATAGCTACGGCTTGACCCCAAACTTGTTTACCTGGTTTACTTGCGAATCTTGAGAAATCTGGTTGATTTGCCAAACCAACGGCGAAGGCGTTAATAACAACGTTAATACCATGCATGAAGCTCATACCTAATTCGGCGCCTGGTTTAGCAGTTGATTTAGAATGTAATAAATCACCACCGCCACCGGCTTGGACCATAGCACCAATCGAGACACCAAAGATTGTGAAGAATGAAATGATGGTGAAGAATTTGAAAGGGATATTGAATTTTTCTGGAGGTAAATATAAGAATGGAATTGAAATGACATGGAAGATAACAAATCCTGTGAATTCCTTTGTAGTCATTGGTAAACTATCTGGGAAATGGTTTGGTAATCTGTTGAAAGTTGGGAAGATTGATGATAAAAGAGTTGAAATTAGTTGAGCACAAGTGAATGATTGAACTGAATACCAAACACAACATAGCACGATTCTTTGAATTAAAGCTAAAAATGAACCAATAATACCAAAAGTAAATCTACCATAAACTGGATAACCAACATGCCAAACTGCACCACCCCAACCATGGGACAAGGCAATCCCGAAAACGATCATTTTACCAAGTATAATACAAATCATAGCTTGCCATACGTTTAGACCCAAAGCTAGTAAAGATGAACATGATTGCCACGCTGTTATACTTAGGGACATTAAATTCCAAAACCCCAGGAAATCAATATGACCCCATGTTCTTCTCTTTGGAGGCAAACAAATAACATCTGGAGATTTCCAATTATCCGTTTGCACTGTATCTGAATCTTTAATCTTGATTTTATCAAGTATCCCTCTTAAAGATACCATCTTGTTGTAGTGATATTTCTATATCTCAAACCTTTCCCGATCTCTATACCCTCTGATTTGAGGTTCCTCTGGAGGGGTATTATATCAACAACCTTAACCTTATGTATGTATATATATATATATACAAAATCTCAAGCGTGAAAAGAATTTAACAAAGTATAGTTTCCAAATAAATAATGAAACCGCTCTGATAACTTTTTTCTATTCAAGTTGTGATGATGTTGTTGAATATGTAAGATGGGTTAAAAATAAAAATAGAAGGTTGTGACTTATAACGTTTTTGTAGAGATTTGTGAAAAGCAAATAAGAAAGAACGAAAAAATTTTTGATGGGATACACTTTAACTTTATAATAGATTTTTTTCTTTTTCTCTTATTCTATCTTTATCTCGTTATTTATTTAAAGTTGTTCAAAGGTACTAAATTTGTAGACCCTTTTTGAAGGCAAAAAAAAACCAGGACTTTTATGAACTTTGAACTGTCAATAATTATGCTTATGCAGTTTACCAAAAGTTTTTTTTTTTTTTTTTTTTTTTTTTTTTTTTTTTTTTTTTTTTTTTTTTTTTTTTTTTTTTTTTTTTTTTTTTTTTTTTTTTTTTTTTCTTTACTTTGTATTTATTTCAGTACAAAACTGGGACAAAAAGGAAAAAAACGAACAACCAACTACTTAGAGATTTACATGTTTAAGAGATTTGATTGGTTTGTATTTTGCAGAACCACTTTTTTTAAAATGATCTGTTCAAAGCTCGCCTGTAGGTTTTTATAGATATAGTCTACAAGTTAGTAAAACCAAAAACCGCCCTGATGGGCAGACAGACAGACAGACAGGCAGGCGGTCAGTCTCTCACAAGTTTTTTTTTTTAATTATATCACTCTACCACGTAAATCAACCTTAATACGATATATGGCTGCATCGTTGGTCTGAGTAAGAGTCTAAGTAAGACAAGCGCTGTGTGGGAGAAAGACGATTACGAAGAGTGAGAAAAAAAAAACCCACAAGCCTTAGTCCCCTTCCTAAATGTTCATGTCTTATAATACGGCGTGTGGACAATAAGGATTTCAACTTTTATGGGAGACTCTAACAAGGACGTTGCTGAACCGTTAAGATTGATGAAAACCCAAAACTCTTTCATCATTGGTACTCTGATTTGGTGATGATGGTGATGATGGGTGGGTGGGTGGCTGAGACTGTGGAACATTTAATTAAATCGTATGTCATTTAACCACCCGATAGAAAGTGTCAGTCTATCATTCCATTCCTGTCACTGTCAGAACTGTGCACTCCCCAGTGATGATTGCTTTCCAATGAGCTTTAATCAAATTTAATTAAATCTCTAATCCCACTGAAAGCCACTTACCACTGGAACAGAATGTGCAACTTTGAGTAATCAAATGATGTAATATTCTGTAGTGTTAAGGCTTCCGAAATGCATACTAAAGATCAAGTCTAGTAATTATCAACAATGCTTTTTTTTTACAACCTCGTGTAAGTACGCTTGGGCGGTAAGTACGTTCATACCCATACTTCCAACTAAAAGGCTACTGGTATATCTTGGTATATTTTGGTATCCCATGGTATCCATTGGTGAGTATCTACTGGTACCGCTTCACTCCACTTCACTAGTTGTGTTTTGAGGGTTTGGACTGGAATACTAATTAGCCGCCTTTGACTTTGTATTAAAATAATATCCCAATAACAATGATATATTATAGACAATACAAGTCATGGTAATTACTTGGATCCTTTCCCACTAGTAGTGGTCTGAAAGAACAATTTCCAAGGCAAAGCAACACTATATCTTCAATACACTACACAATGAATATCAACTACGAATAATTTACCACTAATAATTTACACTCTTAAAGATGTTTAAGACTTTAATGTATCTACTTCAACTTTTAAAAAAATTTTTTAACGTTAATCAAACAAAGCTTATTTGATTGTAGACTTTAAACATTTTAATGCTACTATTATCCATTCATAATTGCACCTAGACCTTTATTCAAATGACACGTCTATGTGGCCCAACTTTATGCACTTTTAATTTTTGCATCCAAACTTCCAACTTCCAACTTTAAAAATGATTGATAAAAACTTACTAACATTTTCTTGGACTGATCTAGCCTTAGCTCTTTATCAGTAATCACAGTAATAATCACTTTACTGGGTTTGCTCAATCAGTTTTTTGTTCCTGGATGGATTAACCAGTTTAAAGCTGTTGAGTCACACATTACCAGATATTTCACCTTACGTATTAACGAAAAACACGATAAAGATATTTTAACGTTTTAAACCGTACTGTGATTTATGCTTCGGGACAATTACGATCAACACAAAACATTCTCATCTTTATTATTTCGAGACTCGTCTACGTTTTTCGGGACAAATTATATACGATATGACAGCTGTAAACAAATTATGATTGGTCTTATCCAACAATACTTCAAACTCAATTGTGTTATGAACATTAAATTCACATATGTGTTTTTTTTCTAACGTGTAAAGTTTATTCTTCGTGTATCTGGTTTCCTACATTCCCTAGACCACATACCCAAAAAGGGCTGAACAACAATGTCGCTTAATTAACCTCTCCATTAAAATTTCTCACTAGAAATGAGATTGGTTCTACATGATTCCATAAGCGTGTAGCTCCATTTTTTCCACCAAGAATGAGTGGGAGTCAAATAAATATACATCTCATTAATTGACAACTTAATCATTGAGAACCTCAAACTCTAATTATGATGTTGACATCGAATGATTTTGAGTCAAACTCATCGCTTAAATCAAACGACTAGATCAATTTCCCAACTGAACGGTTTTATCTCATCGTCCAAGAAATGAACTTTTTTTTACTTGAAATTCCCTAAATCAGTTCCATTTTCATGGATCAAAACTCCTTGAAATTTACACATACATGCCATATGTTAATAGCTTCAAATTCAGCTTTCCCAAATCATTCGATTTCAATGTATAGTGGAATTGTGCGGTATTCGGTTGAAGGTGTTGTTAAATGTTGTGAAATTAAGCGAAATATTCATCCATTGATGATCAAAATGTTCGCATATATGCGATTTGTACATAATTTCATCAATTTCATGATATCCATAGCTCTAGACAATTTTAAGAGAAAACTTCACTCAATTCTGTTGATTAAAGAAAGTTTGAGAAGACAGTTTGTGAAGTTTAGAGTCATTTCAAAAGCTAACCCTTAGCTGCTACCAATTCAATGTTTTTCAAATTATAACATACTAGGAAATCGAATGTATGTGTATTTACATTGTGTTTTAGCTGAATATGTAAATGTGTGGATCCAAGTTGTCAAAATGGAAAACATACCTCGAAATTGCTTAAGAGACCCTCGTTTTAGCGCATAAGGTGCAGATATAGTGATACCTCGCTATTTTAATAATACACTTTTGAATACTGATTAAAGATTATGAAGTTTTTCAAAGAGTCAACATCACTAAATTTTACTTGCTTTTACCGAATTTTGTTTTGTATCTGACTAAAATGGTAAAAGCCTTTGATTTAGTGAAAGTCACGCTACTTACTAATTACGGTAGTACTTGCTAAAACCCACGTATCAAAAGCCGACATGGACCGAGTATTTTAGAAATTTTATTCCATTTCAGGATGAAACCGCACTTCAAAATTTTTGTGTCTTTTGGAGTTTTATCGGCATCACATCGATGATGCTTCTAAAAGTCTTGCACAATCAACATAATTTGATGATTTACTAAAACTTCCAAATATGTTCAATAAAGCCGTGTGATAAGATTCCAGGTTTGAAAAAAACCTTGGAATTCGATACTTTAGCCTCGGTTGGTTCCATCTAATATTCTCTACTAAAATATATGGATCATTTTTTCAATTTGAATTGATAACTCTGTAATATTGTAGCTGTAAATGTCCGACCAGGTTGACACAGAATTTTTATTACACTCTCGGTTACTGAAACTTTAATCCCAGATTAGCATTTAGTTAGTTGTAATATTCCATGCTTGAATTAAAATACCTGTTAAAAATCTTGATTATGAAAAAAATTGAAATCCCTGACTAGATACAGCTGGATCATGCGCACGTACAAAACGTACACGGTACGTCTTATATTTTAAATTTTCACCGAGGTTTACATTTACATATCTCAATCAGCTAAATCAGTTGATCGATAATGTACATATGATACTTGAAATTTCAAAAGCCTAGCTAGGCATAGATTTAGTCGGAATTACTTAATACTAAAATAGTTTATATAGTCACCATTATCAATAGCACTGTAGCAAAGTCAGTAAAAAGCCGTAAAATTAAAGTTGATACTCTGACAAGGTTTATTTTATTGATCTTTCAAACATATTATCACTTCTCTCTCTATCAAATTTATTGATCAGTTTCATGGATTATTAATATACTGAATATATCGCCAGGCTTTGTTGATCAAGACATGACTGATTGATTGACAGTCACATGTTGGATATAAATAACTTCTTGTTGCATTAATAACATAAACTCTACAAATTGTGGGACAGTTTCCAATATTTAGTACTCTTCTTTTCATATTTACGAACTCTAAACAAAATTTAGCCGTGCTTTATCAATAGCTTTCTGCCACTTGAATTAGGGACCTCAATAAGCATGATAATTATAGGAGATGACTGAAACTCTTAAAGTTCTAGCTTTGTTTAAATTTTAAATTTGGATCAATTGCGGAAATTTGGACATTAGCTTACAATTCCACAATTGAGCGTAGAAATCCACTAAATATAAATAATTGCGGAGTTTAACAAATTTGTGTAATTTACAAAATGCGCATTGTACAGGAGACACATTTGAGAAGGAAACGGTGAATAATAGTAAGGGGTTAAAGCATATGCTATATCGACTCACATTAAATGCACAGATACACCTTCCAATGGTTCCTTGACTATGGTTAGGTGTTAATCAAAGGGCATTTTTGTAAATTTGCGAAGTATTGTACATATACAACATATCCGCAAAATTCTACTCCACGTTGAAATCATGATATGGTGTATATATATATATATATATTTCCTTACGGTTAATTATTTTATTTACAAAGAAAACTCCCATTTTTTACAAGTAACATTATCCAGTTAATCCAGTGTACGCCTTAAATTTTAGACTATCTATCAGAAGATCGTTTGAATATAGATAGACTTCAGACACTTCCCACTACAAAATTCAAGTTCTACGGGGTATTTTTATTTAACGGAAACTAAGCTTTCTACATTGGGATTTAACCTCATCAACATAACATCAGTTTGAGATCTATTCAATAATCAATTTTTTTTTTTTTTTTTTTTCTTACTTTCTTTCCTATTATCAAAGTTCGGACGACGTTTAAAGTTTTCAATAATCGCCGTTTCAAATTTAGAAAAGAAAAATTCAGTAAACGCTGCTTATTAGAAAAAAGAAAATTTACCCAAAAAAAAAAAAAGATTTATAAATCGCGGTTCAAACCCAAAGTTGATCTTTAACGGATATTGGATATTATTATTACATCAAATTGTTTTATTTTTCAGTACTTTTTTTATTATTATTATCATCAGAGAGACCAAAAACTGTGGTTATAATATAAAACATTAAAGAAATCCTAATACCCATTTTCTATCTTACATTATAAAAAGCTTATCAAAGAAACTTTTATCAATACCGAAGGGAATTTAATTAAGAAAGTTATATCGCGAAGTGCGGAATTACACAGAAGAGATTTTTTAAACCCCATTATCAATTATTTTTGATTACCAATACATTCTCTAATTACAACATGACAGCATCAGAAACTACAACAACACATAAAGTAGTGAATCCAATTCATAATTTAGAAGAGTTCCAAAGCATAATACAGAAAGAAGAGCTTGTGGTTCTTGATTTTTATTCAACTCAATGTGCTCCATGTGTGGTAAGTAAAAAAAATATGTCTTTATTTTGAAGCCTAACTTTGCTTTGCTCTGTCTAATTTTCTTTCAGCGGCGGAATTTCAAGTCCTACCCGAGAATTTGTGAATCCCTTCTAGAAGGGGGAGGGGGACCGGCCGATGCTGTATACGCTAGACAAAAGAGAGGTAAACAGATAGTGAGACGACGGGGTTTGAAATATTCAACAGAATGTGATTTAAACTAACAATAATTAAACAGGTAGTTGCTCCATTATATGAAAACTTAGCTAAGAAATACACCAATGCAAAATTCTATATTATAAACGGTCTTGATCCAGAGGGCGCTAAAGTACAAAAATCTGTTGACGTTGTTTGGTGGCCAACTTTTGTTATTTTCAAAAATGGTAAAGAAGTATGGAGGGTTAAAATTTCAAATCCACCTCAACAATACCCAACTGCAGAACTTGAAGCTGAATTAAAGAAAGTTTATGTTTAAGAGCAGTAGATCCCATTTTGCAAACGATCAAGTTTTTTTTTAAAAGCCACTTGTGCAAGTTCACATTCATTCGCACAATAATGACAGTTGCTAGCGTACTAATTTATAATATTCTAACGAAGTATACAATTACTTTCACATCGTAGTGATATAACTTTTGTTATATATATAAGAATTATAAGAATTATATAAGTTTAAAACAATTTAAGCTGTCTTGCTTATTAGGAAAATTGTTAATGAAATTCCATAAGTAACATCTTTGTTTTCTTTTTCTTGTTTTTTTTTAAATTTTCGCGCATGTCAAAAATTTATTGATGGCGGCCTGGAAACTATCATTGGAACCTTTAAATTTTAAAAAAAAAATAACTGAAAAGCTAGATTAAGTGTCACGCTAGAGAACCCTTACCAGATTAATACAGCGCTTCATTAAATTTGGCTTCAAGTAAGCTTAAAGTTATATTTCATAATGTCAGCACCAGGAAATAAGCCAGGTGGGAAAAAATCACACGCTTGTGGACCGTGTAGACGACTCAAAAGAAAGTGCGACTTACAGATACCGTGTGGTACTTGTAAGTCTGGAAGAAATACTAAAATTGATGAATGTTTAGCAAATCCAGCTAGACCATTAAACAATATTCAAGAATTAATCGCTCCTAATCTCAAGTTTGGTAGAATACAAAAAAGATCTCCATCAAATGGCGGCATTGGTGGTGTTAGTACAAATACAAATTCTGCTGCCAATTCAAATTCAACTTCAAATTCAAATTCACCAAATGTATCAAAGAAACAAAGAACATCAAGCAGTTCAATCAAAAATGAGAGAACCAGTAGCGATGGATTTTTATCAAGTGGTAATTTTGGCTCTTTCAATCTAAATAAGTCTAATGAAGTTGTTCAAGAAAGCCCTGGGAGTGATCATCAGATATATTCAGATTCACGATCATCTGCACAAACAAGTATTCCAGTAGACATTAAACCTCTACAACAACAGTCACAGATGTTACAAAATACACAACAAAATACACAACAACAGCAGCAACAACAACAACAACCACCGTCGCAACCTGGTACTCACCAATCTTCAGATTCACCTTACCCACAATTTCAGTATCAAAAATCAGCTGTTCCTGTTCAGCGCTTGCCGTTCAATCAAAATGGCTTAAATCAGCACGCTCACCCTCACCACCAACAGTCGCCTAACCCTGCAATAATACCTCAACACACCCCAGCACAATTTCAGGTACCGCAAATTCACCAAGCCAGTGTTTCACATACTTTACCGCAAGGAGATCCCCAACAACAACAACAACAACAACAACAACAGCACCAACAAGCTTTACACCAAACACAACCCCAACCACCTATACAACCTCTTTACGCCGGTGGTCAAAACGATTTTTTAAGAAAACAAATGGAAGCCCAATCTTCCAAAATTCAATCGTTGGAAAACGAAAACGCCCAATTTAAAAATCACGTCCAACAATTGCAAAATCAACTACAAAGAGTTTCGAAAACTATACCCACACATTCCACATCAACTGCTGATGAAATGAAAAACTCTAAAAATGAGTTCAAATTGAAGTTTTTGGAACTTTTACCCTCGCAAATTCAAACTACTGTTTTGGTTAATTTTTACCTACAAAATATCGACTATATATACCATCCTTTACATCACCCTTCTTTTAGAAAAGAATGTGAAGAGTTTTGGAAAAATCCAGAAGATATCGATATTGGTTGGTTAGCTGTTTTATTTATGGTTCTTTCATTAGCAGCTATCCATTTACCAAAGGGACTTATCAATATATCACATCAGGAGATTGAAAAATCTCATAAAACTTGGTTCAAGGCAAGTCGGGAATGTATCACCAAATGGGACGAATCTCGTAGAGATCCTAAAGAATTCAATATTTACACTCTACAATGTTTTTCTCTATGTCAATTATATTTTTACGCCACTAAAAGAGCTGAAGCTTTAAATGAAATTTTAGAAAAAGCTATACATGATGCCTTAGCAATGGGGTTGGATAAAGATGATGTTAAAAATCCAAATTTATTGGAGGTGCAAATGAAAAGAAGACTTTGGTGGGACGTGGTTGGATGTGACTCATTTAGAGCTTTATCCCTTGGTGTTAAACCTTTAGTTAATTCTTATAGTAGTTCAGTTCCATTACCAGCAAATTCAAATGATGTTGATATAACATGTGATTCCATAAAGATTCATTCCAGTTCAGTCGCCACTGATAATTCTTTCAACATTTACCGTGCTGAAATGATGAGAATTTTAAATGGTATTTATGAAAAGGAACATGAAGCTCAAGAAAGTGCTGATGAATTGAAAACAAATTTGGATAAAGTTGAAGACAAGATTTTTAAAGGTTTGATCGAAATTGATATTGAACTTTGCAGCACTTTTAAAGGTTGGTTTTTCCAAATTGATAAATTTGGTAATTTACCAAATACAAACGATCCAAAAATTCAGTTCCAACATCACATGTTACACACTTGTATCTGTATCCATAGATTTAGAATCTATCAAAATTATTTATCAAATGGTATTCCAATTGCTTGGGAAGTTGGTGTTACCTCTGCAAGAGCCATGTTTCAAGTTTATAAAAGATTGAGAAAAATCTATGATTTGAAAAATCCTTTATTTTTAGCACAAATTCATCAAGCTTTTACTGGTTCTATTATTCAATCCATGTTACTATTGTTAAACCATAAAATTGCCTTGCAGGATCAAAGTGCTTTATATGATGATATTGATTGGATGTTGAAAGATTTAGAGATTTTGGGTAGAGATGTTTTCATTTTAAAACCTGAAGTTTTAAAAGAAAGTTTCAAAGTGTTGAACGCTTTGAAAAAAAGTATTAGCAAAAAGTTGGTTGACCTGGAAAAAGACCAAAAAGATATTGTTTCGAATGTCTTTGGTGGTAAAGATATGACTGAAAACTATTTGCAAAAATGTACTGTTTCTTTTATTATTGATAAAGTTGATAGAAAAGCTAGTCATGAATTACCAGTTCCTGAAGATAATAGATTTGATTTCAAAAATCAATTGGGTACCCTTGTTGACCCTGCATTGATTGAACAGTCTGTTCAAAAATTTGAACACTTGAGAAATTTCTTGAAACCTGAAAAACAACAGAACAACGATAATGTTGAAATGCAAATAAAGATTATGAAATCACAAGCTGATCAGCTAAGAAATCAACAACAACAATCTGGTGGCCAACAAAGTCAGCAACAACAAGACGCTCAAAACTATAATCAAAATGACAATCCTTTAGTTGCAAATTCACAATTTATGATGAATCAAACATTCCCATTATCACAAGAAGCTACCCAACCAGCTGCTCCAAATAGTTATCCACAGAATAATATTTATTCTGGTGGTAATAGTGTTTACAACAACAATACTAATGGATCAGAACAACAAATGAATGAATTGAATAACAGCAGTAATAATGGGAATGGTGCCCATGAAGGTGGATTCGTTAGACAAACAACACCATTTGATATGGGATTTGCTGGAATTGATACATTTTGGAATGATGTTGGTCCTCAAGGTATTGATGAGTTGAACAATATGTATTATTCAGAATTTTCTGGGTATAAGATTGTTTAAATCAAATAATTTTGTTTTAAATTGTGCCTGGACTCAATTGATCAATAAAGCAAGTTCAAATTTAAGTTACATAGCATACTTTTATGCAATAAAGTGTAACATCTTCATGCTTTCCTGCGGACAAGATCCCAACAAAAATTTATGTAATTTTTTTCTTTTTCCAGTGTTTACAAGTCATTTTACAAAACTTTTGTGATCTTTTCAATTAGAGAGAAAGGCACACACAATTTTGTTATTTTTATTTTTAATGATTCATGTTAAATTTGTATTATAGTCAATAGATTTTTTATTCTTTCCAGTGAAAATTGTCTGTAACTTGAAATTGCTATTCGTTCCTTGGTATTTATACGTTTCTTGTTTTGGTATATTACGTCGAATCTTGATATTCACCTTATCCTGCGTGTGCCGATTTCATACAGATTTTACTCTATAGGGAAGAGAAGTCAAAAGTGAAGTAAATGCGATAAACTATTCATATGCTTTAAAAATCTTTTAAAAAATAAACTTTAATATTGTCTACGTATACGCTCAATACACTTCACTTTCAAGTATATTCGTATTTCGAAGGAATCATTTCAAACTAGGTCTTTAATTATTTAAGGCTGCTTACCGCAAGTTAATTTTAGATCATAGATCAAAGGAGCGATATAGAGAACTAGGATAGAGTTCCAGGACTATACATATTTCCGTATTCACCGAATATCAAATTGTTTATGATTTATCAATTTCAATTCTCAGATTCCACTGTGACCACTTTGTAGAAATTTTGAAAGCGATATCGATTAAAAGAGTTACTACTTTACATCTCTCATACCATGTCCGTTGAATTTTTTTTTCTCGCTGTAATGTGAACTAAATTAAAAATATTCTTTTGTGCAACTGCTCATGGTTACGCTCTCTCTGTTTTACAGCCTTGCTATCGAATTGAAGGCTTTTTCAAGTCCGTTATTCTTTCATATCCAAGCGTAGAATAGCACGAGAGTAGGAGAGTTTCAAATTTAGTTGATACATATATTGTCATATAATTGATGAAGTTTACCTCCTAAGGAAACTTCGACTCCGCTGTAAGCCGCAGGAGAGGCGGTGAGCCTGAACCTTGCGCCGAAGAGTTTAAAGTTAGGCGGAAAACGGAGGACGTTCAAAGAAAAACTAGCGGAGTGGGTTAAACTTTCGTGAGCCTAACGCTAGGCGGACTTTTCATTTTTTTTCCTTGAAAGAGGAAATGTACATTGCGAAAAACGGCATAGAAGTATTCCCAAGTAGGGGCATACAAGGATGGTTGAATAGAAAAGCACACACACACAAAGACACGCCAGAATACATAGTAAGTGATTCTGGGTTTAACGTTTTCCTACCACGTAAATTTCACATCAAGATAATCGGTACTTTCAAGCACGTACAATGTGTCTGACTTTTGGGTCAAAGGCACTACTACAATCTAGTACAAAGTTATGGAAATTACAGTGGGAATAGGCGATTTTTATTGAGCTACAAACAAATGATCATTTTGTAAAAGTTTGTCCTTAGACCTCATTTCGGCTCAGAGTAGTAGACAAAAGGTTAAGAGCTTCTGAAAAGGGAAAGCTCCGTGATTATTGATTTTCAATGTTGATTTTCTGGTTTCTCAGGGGAAAAAATAATTCGAGTCAATTTGATTTCTGAACCGAGTAACATATCACACATAAAGACGAGATAAAAATTCACGACGCTTGTGAGAAGCGTGGTAAAGTTTAGAAATTATTACATATTACACGATAAGGAGGCTACAGGTTTCCAATTATATTATTTCAATTGGCATTGTTTTTGAGTGAAAATGACTAAATATTTGATTGGGATTGATGTTGGAGGAACAAACACCGATGCTGTGTTATTAGACCCAACATCTTCTGATAACGATAGCGCTGTTATATCATGGAACAAACAATTGACCTCAAATGATGTTTCCGGGGGTATAAAGGACTCCATACTTGAATTGTTCAAATCAAACGTCAATGTCTCCAAGGAAGACATTTTATCAGTTACTATCGGTACAACTCATTTCATTAACGCCATCGTTGAAAGAGATCAAGCTCGTTTGGAGAAAGTTGCAGCTATAAGAATATGTGGTCCTTATTCTGAGAATGTCCCACCATTTAGCGATTTCCCATTAGACTTGAAAAACCTGCTCAATGGTTATAATGGATTTGTCGCTGGTGGATTTCACGTTGATGGTTCTGAGATTTTGGACATTGACGAGGAAGAAATAAGGTCCCATGCCAGAAAGATCAAAGAACTGGGATTGAATGCTATAGCTGTTACAGGTGTATTCTCTCCTGCTTTCCAAAGTCAGGAGAAAAAAGTTTTGGAAATACTACAAGATGAAATTCCAGGTGCTAACATTGTTCTATCCCATGATTTAAGTGGTGTAGGCCTCCTAGAGCGTGAAAATCTGGCAATTCTGAACGCAGCTGTTAAGACATTTGCAAACAAGATTATCAAGGCATTTTCACATGCCGTCAGAGCTTCAGGTATTGATGCACCAATCTTATTGACCCAAAATGATGGAACAGTTTTGACCATCAATGAGGCTTTGAAGATACCAATTAAAACTTTCTCATCTGGTACCACAAATTCTATGAGAGGTGCCTCGTTTTTATTGAACAAATTTAAAGAGCAAAATGTTATTGTCTTGGATGTCGGTGGTACTACCTTGGACGGTGGTATGCTATTATCAAATGGATATCCTCGTAAAACATCGTCATATTCCTTTATCGGAGGGGTCAAGACAAGATTATCGATGCCACAGGTTGAAAGCATAGGTCTGGGTGGTGGATCTATTGTCAGGGAATTTGATGATGGGTCAGTCACAATTGGTCCAGATTCTGTTGGTAATGACTTTGGTAAATCTATAGTTGGAGGTGGTTCGACGCTTACAACTTCTGATATTGCAGTTTCGATGGAACAAGATATCAAAGATACGGATAATGACCCGATATTGTTGATCGGTGATAAATCCAGAGTCAAGGGCAAAGTGAACAATGATTTAAAACAAAAGTATAAAGTTGAAATTTTGAAGATGGTTGAAAAGCTTATCGATAAGATTAAAACATCGCCAGATGATATCCCTGTATTGCTAGTTGGTGGTGGTTCTTTCATTCTTCCACAGAAGATCAACGGTGCTTCTGAAGTTTGGAGACCTAAATACTATCAAGTTGCAAATGCCATTGGTGCCGCAATCGGTAAGATCAGTGCTGTGTCACAAAAATTTGGTAAAGTTGCAGATAAAGAACATATCATAGAGGAATTAATTCAACAAGCTCGCGGTAAGGCATTGAACAATGGTGCACTAGAAGAAACTATTCAAGTTGTCGATGTTGTTTCAGAAGAATTACCTTATGCCAACCTCAATAGATTTGAAACTAAAGTTATTGCAGATGTTGATTATACAAAGTTGAAATTCACCGTGCCAGAAGACTTATTGAATTCTTCAAACACGGATGATACGAACGAACAATTTGAGAAAAAACCTTTGAGAAATGATGAAAAGGAGTTCATCATGGGTGACGCTGAGAAGTATAAACCAAAAATCATAAACAATGAATGGATAATATCGGAAACCGATTTAGAGTTCTTGAGGATTGGTACTTACATCCTTGGTTGCGGTGGTGGTGGTGATCCATATCCACAATATCTGATTGCAAGAAATTTACTAAGAAAAGGTGGAGTGATGAAAGTTGTTGATGTTGATTTCAAAGAAAACTACGAGTCTCTATCAGTAGGGTTTTGTGGCTCTCCAACAGTCTCCACCGAAAGGTTACAGGGCTCTGAAATCACTACTGCATATTCATTGCTGAATTTCAAAGGCGATATAGAGTCTGTTGTATCATTAGAAATTGGTGGTGGTAATGGGTTCCAAGGGTTATTGCTGGGTGCAGAGTTGAACAGAAAAGTTGTTGATGCTGATCTTATGGGAAGAGCGTATCCAATGATTTGGCAAATTTCACCAGTTGCATTATCAGATGATCCATTTTATTCACCATGTGCGTTTAGTGATGGTAATGGTAACGATGTGTTAGTATGTAAAACAAAGACAAATCAGCACGCTGAGAAGATTGTCAGAGCAGCATTATCTGAGTTGGGGTCGCATGTTGGTCTTGTATTGTCGATTAAGAATGTTAATTCTCTTGTGATTAGAAATAGTATTTCGTTAGCTTGGAGAATTGGTAGGGCGGTTACTTTAGCCAGACAGAAAAGTGATATCGAAAACTTGCCTAACCATATTATCAAATCTGTATCACCAACGGGTGCTAAGAAACTCTTCACGGGTAAGATTGTTGCTGTTGAAAAAAAGGTTCAAAAGGGTTACGTGTTTGGTGAAGTTGTCATCGAAGATGCTAATCATACTTTGAAAATTCCATTTCAAAACGAAAATATCTATGCTGAACTCGATGGAGAAGTTGTTGCTTCCGTCCCAGATCTTATCACTGTTATTGATGCTGATACAGGTGAAGCAGTGGGTACCCCTGACTATAAATATGGCTTACTAGTTGTTGTGTTGACAATTGCCCCTTCAAACTTGTGGACAGATACTGAAAAGGCCTTAAAACTTGGTGGGCCGGAAGCGTTTGGGCTCACTGACTTCAAATATAAGCCTACAACAGAACCATATGTCAAACCTCGCAGCGTTATCGAAGAGTATAGATGATATTAGTGTATAATGAAATTGTGCAAGGGGAATAGATGAGTTATTACTACTATAATCAACTCTGTATACATTCCTAAAAATTACGTAAGTGTTACATAATCCATACTATACTACACTATGTGGCTCTACCGTTTCGCGCTTTTTCTGGCGTGGAGAAACTTTTGAGTTTTCCTTATTTCAAGGATGATTTCATTGGTAGTTTGGAAAGTTTGTTAGACGTCGATTGCAAACACAGATACTGCTCAACCAAAAGTCGAGTTAAAGAGAGCTTTGTCAATTTTTGAGCGCCAGTTTCACATTGAATTGCAGTCATCGAGCAGGTTACTTTGGCTATTGTGTTCTATTGCTCCGTTTGTGTATTCGGATTGTTTTTCTTAGGGGATATAAAAGTTTAGTATCACCACACCACAACAGCGGTTATTGAGAATTGACAAGTTGCAACAGTTGGAAAGATGCTCAACAGATCAGTACAAAGAGCGTCTTTGAGAGCTTGGAACGTTTGCAAGAGTACTTCTGTAAGAACTTTTACCGCTAGCTCAAGATTACGAGAAAGTGAATATGATGCTTACGTACCAAAGAGAGAACCTGGATTGAAAATACCAGTAAACCAAGGATTAGAAAATCCTTTAGGAACCTACACTCCAACCAGAATCACCGAAGAGTTGAAACCAGATACTGATGATGTCAGCGCAGGCCCTGGTCATCAAAAGACCAAAATTAGACATTTCACTGTTAATTTCGGTCCTCAACATCCTGCTGCCCATGGTGTCTTGAGATTGATTTTAGAACTACAAGGTGAAGAAATCATCAGAGCTGATCCTCATATTGGGTTATTACATAGAGCCACTGAAAAACTGATCGAAAGTAAAACTTATTTGCAAGCACTACCATATTTTGATCGTTTGGATTATGTCTCTATGATGACCAACGAATTATCGTTTGCTATTGCTACTGAAAAATTGTTGAACGTTGAGTTACCATTGAGGGCCAAGTACATTAGAACATTATTTGGTGAAATCACAAGAATCTTGAATCATTTGATGTCTGTTTTATCTCACGCGATGGATGTTGGTGCTTTAACACCATTTTTATGGGGGTTTGAAGAACGTGAAAAATTGATGGAATTTTACGAAAGAGTTTCAGGTGCTAGATTACACGCTGCCTATTTTAGACCTGGTGGGGTGTCTCAAGATCTTCCAGAAGGTTTACTGGATGACATTTACATGTGGGCAACCCAATTTGGTGACCGTATTGATGAAACTGAAGAACTGCTTACAGATAATAGAATTTGGAGACAAAGAACAATTGGTGTTGGTGTATTGACTGCTGAAGATGCTCTAAACTATGGTTGTTCTGGTGTAATGTTGAGAGGTTCTGGTGTTCCATATGATATTAGAAAAGCCCAACCATACGATGCTTACGATAGAATGGATTTTGACATCCCAGTAGGTACAAATGGTGACTGTTACGATCGTTATTTAGTTCGTATGGCAGAATTTAGACAATCTTTGAGAATCATTGAACAATGTTGCAATGATATGCCACCAGGTGCTGTTAAAGTTGAAGATTACAAAATTTCACCACCTCCAAGAAGTTTGATGAAAGAAGATATGGAAGCCTTAATCCATCATTTCTTACTATTTACTAAAGGTTATGCTGTTCCACAAGGTGAAGCTTATGTACCAATTGAAGCACCAAAAGGTGAAATGGGTGTCTATTTAGTCAGTGACGGTTCTGAAAGACCTTATAAGTGCAAGATCAGAACTCCTGGTTTTGCTCATTTAGCTGCATTTGATCATGTTGCAAGAGGTAACTTGCTAGCAGATGCCGTTGCTATCATTGGTACTATGGATTTGGTCTTTGGTGAAGTTGATCGTTAGAGAGTCTTTTCATACAACTCTTAAGTAATACTATTTATTCAATCTATCATCAAATCTGTTGATGGTGAAAACATATTTATAAACTGTTTTGAACAGTTCATATACTATTTATTTATTTATTTATTTATATCTATTTATTTATTTATTAAACTACACTGGCCTTCATATTCCAGTCTATTGTCATACAGATTTAAATATACATATCGTATTCATCTACAATTGTATGTATCATTAATCATGCAAAATTTGAAATGTTCAAATTAATCTATCAATCTATTTAAAACTATAACAAAAAATGAACAATCGAAACTGATGTTCATGATGGTAGTAATATCTCACACTCTATTGTGCGCTTCGAAATCATAATTGTGATCATGCTCACTTCGTACAGAAGCTTCATCATCAAGTAATTGTTCCATGTATACGCTTGGTGGCCTTGCAGGTTTGCTTTGTTTTTCTTGGGTTTGTCTTGTATCGATACTCCACGTCGTATTGTGCCCAAAAGTTCCAGTGTATGGACTGTCTATTGGCGATTCAAACGCAGCATAACCACTTGTATCTTCTAACCTCTGTAAATTGTTCAGTTGCTGAGTGGCCAGAAGTTCTGTTGGCGATATAAATAATGAATTTCGTGGATTATTATTCATAAGTGCAGTTCTGAATGATCTCCCACTTGGTGCAATCATTTGTTCCATTGACGCTTGTGAACCTAGCACGTTTAATGTAGAGTTGGAGCCTAAAGAATAAATTGAGGCACGACTTGTATGTTTGGTAAGACCTTTATCTTGAAACAGTGATGGGTCATAATCAAATTCAGATACTTTATTCATCTGGTTTGCCTTTTTGGCGTTTCTATTTGACAAGCACCAGTAAATAACCCGTGTAAACATTAATCCAAAAAATATTAACCCTAAAACACCGCCAAAAGCTATAAATGTTGTACCATACGGTAAAGTGGGTATGACTATGTTTGGATTTGTATCAGTCGGAACTGTTGGTGTGAAGGTTGGTGTATATGATGATGAAGCACTAGCGTGTGCGGTGGTTGTTTGTGATATCTTTGGCATCCCCTTTGATGATGATGAAGAATCACTAGCCAAAGCTGAAGACGCCATCATTGCCAACGTTATTAGTGCTGGGATTGGGTTTGAGATTGTGCCCTTCATGTTATGATTCTTTAAGGCGACCACGTAATGAATGTTTTTTGGTTACTGTGTTTGCAATGCTTTTGATGAATTTAGCGCTTATAGTGTACCTTCAGTATTGACTAAATTCAATGTTCTTGATAATAGACGAATGGCTTCCACTTTGGTAAAAAGGAGTGTAACTAGTTGGTTCAAGTGTTGAAGACTGTTATTCAAGACAAAAGAGTGAAGATGCTACTCAAGGCAAAGTTGTGAGTGTTTATATAAAGAACCAAGATGGTTTAAAATTTTTGACTTGAAGCTTCTACAAAAATCTTTTAAAATTATTAGGGACTTCATGTATCAAATTATTAGCTGAACACCACATTGCGCATGATTTTTTTTTTCTAAAGGGCTCGCTTCCATCACTTGTAACAGCAACAACTCACGGTAAAATGTCGATAGCCAGAGGACTTTAAGGCCATCAAAGGGGTTGATCCAGACAGTTATCTGCAGAGAAGTAACATACGCGCTCTAATTTCACCAAAACAACGCGTCATGTGCAGATTTCGCGGTATACACAAACTCAAGTTGACACCAGGAAAGGAATAGACATTGACAAATGAAGAAGAGAATTTCAGATTTGAAAATTCATTTGTTAAATTGGAACATACTATCGGTCAGATGTGTAATCTGGACTCAATCTCAGCTGTAAATCGGTCTCAATTGAGACAATCTCATTTTGTTTGTTTGCCCAGAGGCTATGGGTTTACCTTCAAAGCATAATACAGATTTACGTTTTATATAGCTTCCTTTGTGATGATCTTTATAGAGAATGTCACATTACTAAGAGATTCGATTCACTTATCGAGGCACAATTCTAAATAGTTTTGGTCTTGATAAGTGCCAAAATTTTGTAAACTTATCCGGAAAAAAATAAAATATATTTAAAGAGAACTTAACTACAAATGAAATTTCCCCTTAAAATGCAGTGATCTATTATATTCTTTAAAACAAAATTGCCTATTTAGAAGTGAAACAATACAACAATGGAACGATTAAAATAACTAATAAAATACGTGAGATTTCTCCCTTAAAATCTCCAGTTTTCATCAACTGATTCAATAGCCCATTTGAATTTATCACGTAAAGTTTTAGTGAAAATCTTTTCAATTGGAACATCAAATTTTTTACAGAAAACAACTGATAATCTTGGATCAATATAGTTAATTTTGGAAGTACTTAAAGAAACTTCTGAATTGTCTTCTTTATCTTTCATTTGGATCGTAGTATTTGTTATTCTTTGTTCCAATTTTTCAACTTGTGCTTCTAGCTTCTCCACAGTGACATTTGCAGGTTTGACTTCTGGCTTATTAGTTTTAGCTTCTTTTTTATACTCTTTTTCTAGTTCTGTAACTTTTTTCAAAGCTTCTTCCAATTCAGATTTTGGTAAAAGAGGTTCATTATTTTCTTGTCTTTTCTCATTATCTCTTTTGAATTTTTTTTCTTGTTTATCACGCTCTCTTTCTATAACAGTCTTGTGTATTTCAACTTCATCTTCTTTACTTAAATCTTCCAACTCTTCAAAATATTTTGGTTTTTTCTTCTTCAGGTTTTTATCAATTTGTAACATCATCTTTTTAAGTCTAATTTTTTGCCATAACATCTCTTTTAGTTTATCATTAATTTTTTGCATTGCAGCTTCGTGACCTTTAGCCACGGTCCTTTGATGGTTACATAAGATGGCGACTGTTCTATTAGCAGCATTGAACTTTGTAACTTTTTCAGCAGCAGTACCTTCATTTGGAATTAAATCAAGTTGATCTTGCATAGTTTTGGATGCATTGTAGGTACGGAAGACTTTCGCTGTAAGCCCCGGCATATAATTATGGAAACGTTTGTTCAAAATCGAAGGATCCAAACGATCAAAAAGTTGATCCCCCGGTGCTTTTGGTGCTTTTTTGAACAATTTCAAATTTTTGAAAACTTGTGGAGCAACTTGGACCTCTTGATAAAATCTAATAGAATCTTTACCTAAGAAATCAAAAACAACAGTAGTTGGAGGACTTAGAGTAATATGTTCGTATCTTAAAGAACAACAACCAACAGTGTCTGCTTCATCCTCAGATTTTTCACCACCAGCTCTTAATGCGAAAATGTCAATCAAATAAGTAGCAGTAGCAATTTGACGATTCAACATCAATTTATCACGAAGCATACCTTCATAGTCTTCTCTCACTTTTGCGATATGATGTTTCAATTCTCTAGCTTTTTCAAATTTTTTATAATCACTCATACCTTTCAAAGAAGAATTGGCGGCGAAACGGACATATTTAACACCATTCAAAACATTTTCTCTCCACATTGCTAACCAAGAAACTGTATTATCATGTCTAACTTCAGCCCATTTATGATTCCCTGGTGCTTGTGGAACTGGTGCATCTTTACTCAGATTTAAAATAATATCTTCAGGATAAATACGTCTTTTAAGTTTACCGGTTTTAGGATGAGCACCACGACCTCTAAATAAACCTGGTGGTTCAACCCTAAAATTACCAACTTGTTCTTTTCTACCATTTAGCAAACACATCTTATATGGTGCTTCTTCTTCTTCTTTTTCTTTTCTTAATCTTTTCTTTTCAGAAGCTGGCATGGCTTTTTTCTCTTCTTTCTTTAATTCGAAATACTGGTACATTTTGGTAAAATCACATCTTTCAAACTCTTTGATTTCAACATTACAACCACCGGACTCTTTCAAAACATCCAAAAAGTCATTGAAGAAATTCTTTTGAAAAACTGGGTTCTTACCATGATCTGTTTCTAATAAAGCGGCGTAAAAACCAGCTACTTCCTCAGCAGCAGGAGGTAAGTTCACTGGTTTGCGATCATAATACAACTTGACATGAGAAGGAAGTGGTTCATATTCTGGTGGAAACATTACACCATTATGTTCCAAAGTGTCCCATTTGATGGTATCATCATCCTTTTGTTCTTCCCACCATTTGTAAACTCCATCATCTTCGTCATCATCACCATCACCACTATCGCCACCACCGTTCCCATCAGGGCTTGGTGTTTTTTCTTTCTTTGGTTTTTTGTCACCATTAGTTGAAGAAGCTTTACTACTACCATTGCCATTAACCTTGGAAGTTGACTTTTTAACAGGTGATGCTTTGGCTTTTGAAGTTGAAGATTTACTTCCATTAGTCTGTTCTTTCTTTATCCGTTTCTTCGTTTGTGTCGTTGTGGATGGAGCTTTACGCTTTTGAGTTGTTTTGGATTTTTTGGCCGATGAGGCCTCACCTTCATCAGATGTTTGACTTTGAGTAGAGACTGAGGTTTCTGTAGTTGATCCTGAATTATTCAGTTGAGATAAAGGAACATCATCATCGCTTTCAACTTTCGTTGTTGTTTTCTCTGATAAAAAGTAAAATTGTTAGTACTAGAACTCCATGTATATATAAATACGCGCTGAAACGTTACGTAGATCAGATCTCCACAGAGAATATTCACTTACTGTTAGTTCTGCGAGCAAGAACGACATCATCTTCGGAATCAGACATGATTTGAAATGTATTGTGTTACCGCTCTGAATCTGATTTTAGTATTAAATCAAGCCTTGATGAATCCTGGAAGATAGCTTCTTCTATAGTACAAATCAGCAAATTTAAATCTTGTCACAATACTATGGTTGTATAAGGAAACTGAGATTTGTGAAGCTACTACTTGGTCGTTTCGAGCAATTTGCGGAGGTTGATACTGAGTAGCTATGTGACCTTGTATATTTGCCCAAATCAGTGACAAAAACTCAAATGGACCCACACCGTTTTGTGTTGAAATTGTTAATTATGTTGAAATGGATTCTTTTACAATTTTTCTAGACAGAGCTGGCGGCTGTTTTCTTTTTTTTTTCGCGATAGAGAGGTAGAAAAAGAAGACCTATCATGTGACCTTGCTCTGGAAAGTCACGTGAAACATATTGAGTGTGTGCCAGTTTAATAATAATGAATTACATTTATATGGTATTGATTTGATATGGAATGATATATAATATTGTTTAGTTCAGTGGTAACCTGGAGCCATTATGGCCATAATAACACCCAACAAAGACAATTACGATATTCACTGCTTAATCATTTAATTTACAAATGCATTTTTTAACTGAGATAAATTTCATATTTTTGTATATCTATACAGTCAAGTAATCGCAAAAACCCAAATCAGTTTCAGAATGCAACTGAGATGTATATATTGTGCCTTTTTCAGATCTCACACACGCAATACCAAGTGCAACTGTTTTCAATTTGACTTGATTTAATTACCTTTGTTATTGTGTAACTACTTTGGGTGTGCCATCGGTGCTTAACCATCACATTGTTATTATTTACATATTGCCGCTTTGAGCACATCGCTGGTAAATTGAAAACAAACATACACAAACCAAATATTGAAATCGAAATTTGAATGGAAAAATAAAAAGATGATCTTTACCACATTTCTATCTTGTACTATTCGATTATAATCTTATCCTTAAAATTACAACACCCTATCTTACCTAGTGAGATCGATTGCAAAACTTTTGTTAAGTTGAATATTCGTTGTCGTTTCTTTGTGCATATATCATTCTTCACATATATCTAATTTTTTTTTTGATTCTCAAAGCTCATTCCCTAAATCAAAAATACCAAAAATTAGTTCTTTTTGTGTTAGCGCTTAAACAGTCAACGTCAAATTGTTTTAAAGAGGTAAGATTCACAGTTATTAAACCTTTGATCTCTCGTCATTCTCATTCATCTTTGAGTTGATCTATATAATTTCATTTAAGAAAAATCAAACACCATGGCTGCTGTAAGAGGTCAACCGCTTCAAGCCTTAGGTGCTAGGGAATTGAATGCCAGATCAAGAATATCCAATCAGCAGATAACACCATTGAAATCAACAAGGAAATTAGAGTCCGAAGTTGAAGTTATCAAGACTGAAAAAGTTGTTCCTGATCAGCCTAAAGATAAAGCCAAAAAGAAGAAAGAAAAGCTTTCTGCTTTATGTAAGACTCCACCGTCTTTAATTCGTACCAGAACTGGTAAAGATTATAAAAGAGGGTTGTTTTTAGGTGAAGGTGGGTTTGCTAGATGCTTTCAAATAAGAGATGATAGTGGTGAAGTTTATGCCGCTAAAACTGTTGCCAAAGCTTCAATCAAAAGTGATAAAACCAAGACAAAATTACTTTCAGAAATCAAAATCCATAAATCCATGTCACATTCAAACATTGTTCAATTTGTTGATTGCTTCGAAGATGATGTGAATGTTTATATCCTTTTAGAAATTTGTCCAAATCAATCATTAATGGATTTGCTGAAAAAAAGAAAAGTGCTTACTGAACCAGAAGTCAGATACTTCATGACACAAGTCATTGGAGGTATTAGATATATGCATACTAGAAGAGTTATTCATAGAGATTTAAAACTTGGTAACATCTTTTTCGATCCTGAAATGAATTTGAAAATTGGTGATTTTGGTCTAGCCGCTGTTTTACATGCCGATAAAGATAGAAAATATACCATTTGTGGTACACCAAACTATATCGCACCAGAAGTCTTAACTGGTAAGACTACAGGTCATAGCTATGAAGTTGATATATGGTCTATTGGTGTTATGCTTTATGCTTTGTTAATTGGTAAACCACCTTTCCAATCCAAAGATGTTTCTTTAATTTATGAAAGAATTAAAACCAATGATTTCCATTTCCCTCAAGATAAACCAATCTCCAACGAGGCTAAAGTTTTAATTCAAGATATTTTATCTACAAATCCATTGAAAAGACCGACATTAGATGAAATTTTAGAATATGATTTCTTCAAAGGTCCCTTCCCTGATAAAATAACTGTTGAAACTTTAGTTAGTGTTCCAGATTTCAGCCATTTAGATAGACATCAATCTCAAGTAAACTTTATGAATGCCAGAAGAAACGCTGGTTTAATTCAATCATCACACAAAAATCCAGTTGAAATCCTGAGATCTGATTTGGAATCTGAAAAACCAAAAACTATCTTACCTCAATCATTATCACCTGGTAACACCAAGAGTAAATATAAAGAGGTCACCGATATGGCTGTTCGTCCTAGAAAAATTGAAGAATCATCATCTAAACTAGGAAAAGCAAGAAGATTAGATGATGATCGCAAGACATATAGAGCTTCTGCCGAAGCAACTCCAAAATTTTCAGATACTGTCCTTCAAAAAGAATGTGAAGGTACCTTGAACGGTATTTTGGCTTCTGAACGTCAAGCAAGAATGAGAATGCAAAATAGATACACATCCGGTAATCTGAAGACACCAACATTGATTAGTAAATGGGTCGATTATTCAAACAAACACGGGTTTTCATATCAGCTTTCCTCTGAAGATATTGGTGTTTTGTTCAATGATGGTAATACATTACTTCGTGTGAACCATTCCAATAGCTTTTGGTATATCATGAACGATACTACAGATGGTTGGGTTGCCCAAGAATACAAGATGGGCTATATCCCACATGAACTTTCAAGACAAGTTGAGATTGCAGATTTTTTTGCCAAATATATGAAAACAAACCTATGCAGAGTTTCTAATGATGACGATTCATTGATTGAAGAAACAGAAGAAATCTTTTTGAGAAGATACACCAGATCAGATTTATACGTTATGTTTGAATTGAGTAATGGCTCAATTCAGTTTAATTTTAGAGATCACCATAAGATGTGTGTTTCACAGACTGGTTCTGTTATTACATATATCTCACCTGATCGTACCTCTGAAACTTGTTTATTATCCAATGTTTTAAGAGATGGTTCATTCCCAAGTGTTGGCTATGATATTGGTCTTGAAGAAAAATTGATGTTGATTAAAGATGCTTTGAAAGAAAAAGTTGATGCTTAATCAGTCAAATATCGACTTGATATCATTTTGAAATTTTTCAATTAATATATATTAGATACCCCACTCATACAAAAAGCAATTATTAGTTGAGTCTTTAGAGTCAAAGTCCACCACTCATTGTTGAGAGATCGAAGAGATGACATTTTAAATTTTTATTTCATTCTATAAAGTTTTTTTTTCCCCCCAAGTTTAATAAGTTTCTGCATTTTATAAATAATCATTAATGAACGAAAGAAAATAAAATAATCCATGATAACGTAGATTGAATACTTATTAATTTCATTCCGTTCCTCTATTACAGTTACTTTATTTTGTAACGAATAACATGGCTTTTATTTCTAATATACAAATTTCATATCATACAAGCATTTTTCCACTGATCAAATATTGATGGAACCGTTCAAGAGAACTCAGAACCATCAACAGCAAATGATTTCAAATCCCATTCATTCTTGAATTTTAGTTTCAGTTGTTCAAGTTGCGATATAACGTTATTACAAGCATTTCTTAAGGCTTCTCTTGGTGTATAGTTGTCCTCAGTTTGAATTCTCATGACAAATCTTGCAAACAAAGGATGTTCAACCTTATAAGCTGCGAATAATACTCTTTCATCTTTCAGCAATTGTGCTCTTAGTAGGTTTCCTAATGTATGATCTTCCTTTTCGAATGTTACAATTGCTGCATTTTCAACTTTTGAATCTGGTTCAACTTTGATCCTTTACAACGTTGTTAGTATTTCCAATACGGCTAACGTGACTCTTTGTTCCCTTTGAAAAGATAAATGATGATTCAAAATCTTTATCTGCATGGAAATACTCTAGCTCAATAAGCACTTACTTCGATACACCATCAGGTAGAATAAAAAGTTCGAAACGATCCGGAGCGTTCATTAGGTATGCAATGTGATGACTGTGTGGTTCAAAGCGTTGTTGATGCTCTTATTCCAAACTGTGATTCTTTCACTATGTATATATCAAAACATCTATTGAAATCTCGAAAAAGTGTTGAAGTAGTGGGATTACCGATGTAAACAGCTTTAGTGAGTTGCCCGGCTGAGATACTGTCCCAACCATTGTCTGTCAAATTGTTTCGGTACATCTCCAGCTTACGTAAGTCGAGTTTTGCGTGTTATGTTACCCTTTTATTTGAACGAATGTGCTCAGTTCAGAAACAATGCTACTCGGGTTGACTTAAAATTGTGTACTTTATCACTGAACTGATATTAATCATAAAAGTTAAAAGACCATTTACCAAATCTAGTGGTAAAAGGGCGAACAAAAAGTTTTTCTAATCATATTTTGATCAATAGGATAGTCATCAATAGGTCAAATCAAATATTCTTGCAAAAAGATCTCAATAATTCTCCTTGTGTTTATTATCTATTTGAGTTCTTTTAATCCTTATTTTAAAAGGAGAAGATTCCAAAAGCCAGACTTGACTTGTTATTGATTTACACTTTGAAGAAGTCCTTTTGACTACTTTAGATCAAAATGGCTAATCAAGAGCCTTGGAATTCAGAACCATCTGATGCAAATAGACCAGGAATCCCACCTCTTCAACAGTATGTATTGAGCTGATACCAGCATAACGAAATCTTGAAGCACGATTTAAAAATCAAGTAAAGAGAGAGTGAATCATGCATTTCAAGACTTAATCAACATTTGTTTCCATGAAAAATCTTATGATACTAACACCTTCATTCTCTAGTCGTCAAGGTGCACCTGTTTTACCTCCTCCATCATCGTTACCATCTCATTCATCTTTAGAATCAGGTAAGTGTCTTTCAAAAAGCGCCTAGGACCAAAAATCAGCTCAAGGCACAAATTCAGTGTAACGACAAACCCATACGCTGATTCTTGGAATATTCTGTTCAGTCCGATGGCCCTTATGTCACTCCTTGTATTTTCATACTAACAAAATTTTCACTAGGTGGTTTCTATTCTCTGCCTTCAATCAACGTTGGTGGGCTTGGTAATGCATCCCACAACTTTGTCGTGAATCCGATGAATAATGGCTCCAATCCAGTAAGTAAACAATCATCAAGTCGCCATGTTAACAACAAGCTAACAAAATTTCCCTTTTAGCCTCCTTTGAACTTCCAAACTGTTAAAACCGAAGGTGGTCTACCAAACCAACCAGGCCAAAATCCTGGTACAAATGGTGCCAACGCCTCCAATCAAGCTGCTCAAGCGCTACAGCAAGCTCCTCCACAACAGCAACAGCAGCAACCACAACAAGGTGGTGTCAAACAACCAAGTGGCCCCGGAACACCAATGTCTGCTTATAGACCACTGAATGTTAAGGATGCTTTGTCATATTTAGATCAAGTCAAAGTTCAGTTTCAAAATCGCCCAGATGTCTACAATCACTTCCTAGATATTATGAAAGATTTTAAAAGTCAGTCTATTGACACACCAGGTGTGATTGACCGTGTTTCCACCCTATTTAGAGGTCACCCAAGCTTGATTCAAGGATTCAATACATTTTTACCTCCAGGTTATAGAATCGAATGTTCCTTGGATCCTTCTGATCCTAATCCAATCAGAGTCACCACCCCAATGGGTACTACTACACGTCCGGAAACAAACTCAAATATTGTTTTTGAACAACAACGTTGGCCATCACATTCTTCACCTTCAGGAATACCCCATGTTGCGCCAGGCCAAGGTCCGGCTCCAGGCTTGGTTCCTTCTCAACAGCCAAACCCAGGGCAACAGCCTCAAGGTGGTAATCCGGTAGGTGCTCAAATTCGTGGTCAGCCTACTCATAGCCAGATCCCAGCTCAAAATGATCCTTATGGTCAATATAATCAACAAGAACAATCTTCATTGTCTCAATTACAAGCTGCTGCAAACAGAGGTAACAGCATTAGTGGCCAATCTGGAGTCGACAGAAAATCAGGCGGCCCGGTAGAATTCAATCATGCGATCAGTTATGTGAATAAGATCAAGACTCGCTTTGCAAATCAGCCAGATATCTATAAACATTTTTTGGAAATTTTGCAAACTTATCAAAGAGAACAGAAACCAATTGCAGAAGTTTACTCTCAAGTGACAATTTTATTTCAAAATGCTCCAGATCTTTTGGATGATTTCAAACAATTTCTACCAGACACCAATGGAAATGCCGCTGGGGGGTTATTAGGCCCTCAACCTCAAGGTGAGTACTATCCTCAACAAGTCGCTCCTCAACAGCAGCAGCAACCGCAACAACAACCACAGCCTCAGTTGCCACCAGTGGGTAGCTTTTCACCTCCAACAGCCGGAAAGGTCAAAAAGATTGAAGTTACAAACGATCAACTACAAAACTATGATGCTAGTAAGGCTGGAAATAGAGATATTCCAACTTCAAACTTACGTGGTTCTATATCTGCTGCCCCAAGACGCAAGGTCACCGAAGAAACTACACCAACTTTAGTTCCTGGTGTACCAGAGCCATTTGTGCCACCACATAAAACTTCGAACTTAATTGAGGAGATTGGATTTTTCGATAAAGTCAAGAAAGCTATTGGAAGCAAACAAAGCTATAATGAGTTTTTGAAAATTGTTAACCTCTACAATCAAGATTTAATTGACAAAGATACTCTGATTGAAAGAGTTGAAGGCTTTATTGGATCCCATGTTGATTTGTTTGATTGGTTCAAAGGATTTGTTGGTTATGATGGAGCACCATTACACATTGAAAACATCACACATAAGAAACATCAATTAGATTTACTGTTGTGTAAACCTTATGGCCCAAGTTATAGAAAACTACCAAAAGCTGAAACCTACATGCCATGTTCTGGTAGAGATGAAATGTGCTGGGAAGTTTTGAATGATGAATGGGTTGGCCATCCAACATGGGCTTCTGAAGATTCGGGATTTATTGCTCACAGAAAGAATCAGTATGAAGAAATTGTTTTTAGAATTGAAGAAGAAAGACATGAATATGACTACTATATGGAAGCGAACTTGAGAACAATTCAAACTTTGGAAACCATTGCCAATAGAATATCAAATATGACACCTGAAGAAAAAGCCTCATTCAAGTTACCAAACGGTTTAGGTCATACTTCTCAAACTATTTACAAAAAAGTTATCCGTAAAATTTATAACAAGGACAGGGGCTTTGAGGTTATTGATGCTTTACATGAAAATCCAGCTGTCGCCGTTCCTGTTGTCTTGAAAAGATTGAAACAAAAGGATGAAGAATGGAGAAGAACTCACCGTGAATGGAACAAGGTTTGGAGAGAAATGGAACAAAAAGTTTATTTCAAGTCCTTGGATCATTTAGGGTTAACGTTCAAACAAGCTGATAAAAAGCTTTTGACTACCAAGCAACTCGTTTCCGAAATCAGTACAATTAAATCAGAACAAACCAATAAGAGATTACACCCATTAACACCAAAACCACAAAAACAATTGGATTATGACTTCCATGATAATGAAGTGTTATTTGATATTACAAAGTTGGTTTATGTATTTTTGAACTCTGGTAGCTCTTATTCAGCAAATGATAAACAAAAGTTATATGAGTTTTTCAAATCGTTCATTTCTCTGTTTTTCTCGATTGATGCCAATGCAGTTGAACAAGCTTTACAGAAACGAGTTTCACAATCAGGCGAACCACAACAAGAAAATGAAATTGCTGATAATATTGAAACACCAGGTGCTGAGACCTCAGCTTCGGATAGTGAAACTAGCAGAAAACGTCATCGTGACACTGATTTGTTAAAAGATGTTTTACTCAAATCAAAGCAATCTAAAACTAGACCAGATGAAACGCCAGAGAGCTCAGTCTCTCCAGGATATAACTCAGCTACAACTAGTAATGCTGAAGTTGAGCCAGAAACTAAGATTGCTGATGAAGATGTTAACGTTGATTTTGATACTGCCGTTTCCGATACATGGGTTCAGACATCGGTTTCTGATCATGACAAAACAGAGACTGTCAATGATAAAAGAAACTTGTTCAACTTATTTGGTAACACCAACATCTATATTTTCTTTCGCCACTTGAGGGTATTGTATGACAGACTTTTGGAGGTTAAAAATATAAATGATGAAGTTACAAAGGATATCACTTCTCGCTCAAAGGTTCAGTTTGCTCAAGACTTGAATTTGATTTCCAACCAGCTCGAGGACATGGGATTACAATTTGCTAAAGCCGACGCTTACACCCAATTACTAGCTTTTGCAGAAAGAGTTATTGAAGGTGATGTTGAGCACCAATGGTTTGAGGAATCATTACGCCAAGCTTACCGCAACAGGGCTTATAAGTTGTACACTGTTGATAAAGTTACACAAGCTCTAGTCAAACATTTACATACAGTTGTTTCGGACTCACGCACTTCTGATATTATGCTGTTATTTGCCAGTGATAGAAAATCCCCAGTCACCAGCGCTAAGGATCAAATTTTATACCGTAACAATGTCAGAAGCCATATGAATTCGGAAGAAAACATGTTCAGAATTGAGTTCAACGAAGAAAAACGTCATGTTTGTATTCAATATTTGGCTTTGGATGATTTGACATTGACCGATCAAAAGAACGAAGAGGAAAAATGGAACTATTATTTGACTTCGTATATTATTGCTCATCCTACAGAAGGAATCAATACTAGCGAATTAAGATTACCATTTTTGAAATCTTTGATATCAGATGACGATGACGATGATGCATTAGAAGGCTATACCGACTCTCATATGAAGATCAAGATCACGCGGGAAAATTACAAATTGTTTTTCGAGCAAGGTTCACATGATGAATTCACTCGCTATTCAGTATTTAACCATCCTATCAAGAAGAAGACTAAAGATATTGAGGGCTTGAAGAAGGTTTTGGAGGAAAAGTTGGTTGAAGAAGCTGGTGAGGGATCCTTTGAAAAGAGTAGGCTCGTTTTAGATGCTTTAGCTGAAGGTCCAGAAAAATACAAAGAACTTATAAAATCTCAACAAGAAGCTGATGAAAAGGCAAAGGAAGAAAAGGCTAAAGAAGATGTTGATGTTGACCAAACTATCGAAAATCCAGATGAGACTACTGCAGAAGTTAAAAAACCTGTCAACCTAGCCATTGCTTCTGTTAAAGAATCTGATGTGACAGTCGATGCTGATTCAACTCTCCCACAAGACGATACTGAAGTTAAAGGTAACGATACAACAACTGAAGAAGCCCCAGCCGCTGAAGAAAGTACAGCCACTGAAGATAAGAAAGACGCAGATTCTACAGATATAATAGAAGAGGAGCAAGAAAAGAAGAGTACCGCTGAACAGCAAGACGATGAAAAAGATTCTACAGATAAAGACGGCGATATTAAAATGGAGGTATAAATATTAGCTGTTTTATCTATGGACTCTAGTGTAAAAGATTAATTTATGTACAAATTGTGTAATATTGTTAAATTTTTTGTTTCTTTATAGTGCAATAGTGTAGCGTTTATCTCTCCCTTTCATTTCTCGGCATCCAGATCAACACCAAAATCTGATAATCTTTCACCAAAATCGTTATACCACTCCGTTCTATTCAAATCATTACGATGATGAACTCCAGATCTTCTTGTAACAACTGTTTCATTATCTTGAACTATATCGATTTGATCGTCCCTTATGGTTTTATCTTGATGACCACTATCAGGAGGCCAAGGCAAAGAGCCTAAATCTTGATCGGCAATGTTGGCAAATTCATTTCTTGGAAATTGTAACCCGTTACCTGGTGGTCCACCCCAGGGCAAGAACCAAGTCCAAGGATAACCAAAGCTTTCAATTAGATTCTTCCAGGGATTTATATCATAGGGGAATATTATATCGTCAATTGTTAGTTTTGGCGCAGTAACATCTTGAGATTCTTCTCTAACAGTGTTTCCGCTTTCTGACCAAGACGTGACAACTTGAAGTTCTTTCCCAAAAATAGCTTCGTAATTTTCTTTTATTTTCTTTCTAGTTCTTTCCGTATGGATTTGTGACTCCAATCTTTCGTATTCCCATGTTTCAATTTGTGACATACCAGTGAACATTATATGATAAAAGACTCTAGCAGTCAAAACCCCAACAGATAAGAAAACAAATAGACTCAGAGGGATAAGAACGATGGTCGCAGCTAGCGGTGCCTTGTCAATCAGATATGCCGGTAAGTTCCTGTCATTCCAGTAAGAAGCAGCTCTCTTGAATAAATGTACAATTGTATAACCTGTAGTGTAATTGACCCATAGAAGAAATCGTATAAAGTGAGGCATGTTGTCATGCCCTACACAATTTGCTGTCCATGGACAGTGATGATCCATCCTCAGTACACAGGTCTTACAGCTCTTACAATGATGTGTTCTTTCTGGTTTATATGATTGACATTTCTTGCACCATCTCTTCCACTGGTATTGAGATGGACTGAAATCTTTAGGCGGAGTTCCTGGACTTTTGTAGATAGCAATAACATAATGCACCCAAATCATGGTAATGGAAAACTCGTACCATATTTGTTGATTCTTTGTAAGGTCTTTGGAAAAAATGAAATAATGACTGGAATAACCGATAGATGCAATCAGTGCAGATGGAATCTTGATAGGTGGTTAATATCTTGAGCGTAAGCAAAGGACAAAGATTACACTTACCAATATACCTTTAGTAGGCGACAGCGTCACTGGTGCCATTTCAATTCATTCAATTCTAATCGTCAAGGTGTGTATAGGATCAGAAGCGCCTAAGAGTGATAACTCAGATATTGATATCAGACAAGTAATATATAATGATCTTTCAGAGTGATTTATATTTTCACTCTTCGCGTTCAACCTCAATTTCATCATTTTTGTTTTAGCAAGTAAAGCGCCAAAGTGAGGCTGAACTAACGACTTCAAGAATAGCTACGTTAACTTGAATATCATCAATCAAGTCAAATCAGCTAATTAGCTTCAAATAGTGAAAAGATTCTTCAGTTTATACCAAAAGCTTGAAAGGCGTTCCCCTAACAAACTGCAAAGGCGCCCAAACATGTGAATTTTAAGTTTTTAAGGAAAGCTTCTATGGCCAAGTTGGTAAGGCGCTACACTAGTAATGTAGCGATCCTCAGTTCGAATCTGAGTGGAAGCATTCTTTGCTTGTTTTTTTACTTTTTTTTTCAATGTTTTATGTTTCAACATCATCATTCTCCTTTACCCTCTATGACAAACTAAACAAGGTGTACTGCTCTATTTTTGAATAGTACAAATGTGATTTGGTTTGAAAATTGCCCAAAGCAACATTGGTTGTAGTTATACATGTTTTGCGGTACTTAAAGGTTGAGAAAATGTTAGCGCGAAAACCCAGTTGAAGATCAAGATGCCTAAGTTATAATTACGGGTGTTGAGGTAAAGATTTGTATCAAGAATAGACCATTTTTCCGAGTCTGAAGGTATTGAAAGTCATATTCGATCTCGTGTCTCAAACTGGTCACTCATTTGTCAGGGGCAAAACGAAAGGGAAAGACATATCAATGACGGTAAAGCACGACAAGAGCGAAATAAACGGTGCTACAAAAAAGCAGAAGCTTAAAGGTTCCAAAAGTAGAAATATTCCTGTACAAGAGAGCGATGAAGGTTTGAATGATTCAGGAGAAAATCCTGTGACTTTCTGGGATTGTTCAAAAGCAATCGGAGTATGTAAAGAAGCCGATAAAATCAAGAAGCTTCATGTTTACGATTTTGATAATACACTATTCTTTTCACCTTGCCCAAATCCAAATTTATTCAATGATCAGACTATTGGAATGTTAGCCAACTCAGATATGTTAAGTTATGGAGGATGGTGGTCTGAGCCATTGATATTCAAAAATATGGGAGCTGGATGGGATGTTGAATCTGAACGTCAATGGGAATCGTTTTGGAATCGTGATATAGAGAAGTTACTCAAGTTATCATATGAGCAAGAAGATACATTGGCCATAATAATGACTGGGAGAAAATCTAGAAAATTCTTGACCTTTATCAAAGAAATATTGGCATCAAGAGGTATCAAATACGATGGGTTGATGTTAAAGAAGGGCCATTTCAATACAACTATTGATTATAAGACTCAAGTTCTCACAGATATATTAGACCACTATACGAAAATAGACCAAGTCCATATTTACGACGATAGACAGAGTCAGCTAAATGGGTTTCAAAAGTTTTTAAACGAGTATACCGAAGCAGTTAGACCTGAACTTATCTATAGTTTAGTGCCAGTATCACCAGAAGTCAAATATTTGGAACCAAAGAAAGAGAGAGCCCTCATAGAGGAAATCCTGGAACAACATAATGCACTAGTTGAACAAGGCAAGTCTCATGCAAAACTAGGGAAAGTCTTATTGAAAAGAAGCTTTTTTTTCAGTGCCTACGTAGTTGAAGTCGATTCAAAAGCAGAATTGTTGAAGTTTATAATGAAGAAATTTGAAAGTGTATTCACTGATGAGCTACAGGATAAGTTAGACTTTCAACTAGATTTTGTACCAATTTCTAGAAATAAAGTTTCAGCATCGTTAGAGATGAAGATTAATGAAAATCCAGAAGTTGAATGGAAAGTTACTAGTTTTGGGGAGTTAGATGAAGAGGCATTCGCTGTGCGAGTGGAACCTGTCGGTGTTGAGCTTCCGGTCCAGACATTGTACACACCACCTTTCCTGACAATAGCAACGAAGAAGACTTCACAGTTATTGACTTGGGAAAAATTGGAAAAGATTGAAAACTGGACAAAAATCGAAGAAGACGTAAAGATTAGAACAAGGTTTGGTCAAGTTGTCAAGTTTAGAATAGTTAAAGAGCAGGAGCATAATCGAAGAAAAAAACGTCCTTTATTCAAAGAAGAATAAAAACTATACCCAAGCACTTTGCATTGCATCATTATATATTGAATTTATAAATCTATACAACTAATGAAAATAATCTGTAGGGATACACCGGTCAGTGGCTCAACTATGACGTACTGAGATACAATGACACTAAGACTATCCTTTCAACTGAAAAGCGGATCGTTATAAGATCCACCAAGCTTTTCAGCGGTTTACCATCCATTTAAGCACGAAAACGGCACCATTAGTTGTGAGAATCAAAACTAATAGGAATTTGACAATATGTGCTGGAAAGCATACACCAACATTTTATATAACGGTTTTGAAACACACGCCATCCCGTAATTCAGAGAATAAGAAAAGAGCTATTCCTATACTTCTTTCATTTATATCACAGAATGGCATTTCCCAATCCCTATTATCTAAAACTGGCATATGCCATAACGACTTCAATAAGTTACAATGTAGTGCAAAGTTGTTTAATGGAGATTGAAATTTAAAAGAGAAAAATTTATTCACAAAGAATCCCGGTACGCGCAGCGCAGTCGCGAAAATAGAGAATCACATTGGAGACGCGTCTTTCTTCAAGTATATGTCAATGGTTTAAGAAGAGGTATATATATATACTTCAGCGCTTGGAGTACTCAAACAGTTTGTCATTTGAGTCATGGATGCGTCGATATTGAGTGTGCACTGGCACGAAAACAGTGAGCCGATTTACAGTGTGAATTTCCAACCAAGGGTTGGTGAAGATCAAATTGATAGATTGGTTACAGGTGGTGGTGATAACAATGTTCGTGTGAGTAACTTTTAACTGATTTTATGTTTATTTTGTAATTGTGGACTAACATGGATGGTAGCTTTGGAAACTGAACCATACAACTGAAGGGTATAAAGTCGAATATTTATCCACATTAGCTAAACATACCCAAGCTGTTAACGCTGTGAGATTTGATCCAAAAGGTCAAATATTAGCGACTGCCGGAGACGATGGTACTGTGCTGTTTTGGACTTTGAGTGAATCCATCGTTAAGGACTTTGGGCAAGAAGCTGATGACGATATTCAGGAATCATGGATTTTGAGACATGCTTGTAGATCGAGTACTTCAGAAATTTACGACATTGCATGGTCGCCAGATTCTAAGTTCCTGATTACAGGTTCAACTGATAATGTTTCAAGGATCTATGATTCTTCAAACGGTCAACAGGTTTGTCAGATTGCTGAGCATAATCATTTTGTCCAAGGTGTTGCATGGGATCCATTGGGTCAATACATAGCGACACAATCAGCTGACAGATCAGTGCACATTTATTCACTAACGAACCCTTCAACAAAAGACCAATCGTTAGCACCAACTGTATTTTATAAAATATCAAGAGCAGAATTACCAACGAGATCCAATGTAAATACCTCAAACTCCATGGGCCCACCCACACCTGCAAAATCATTATCAGAGGACGATCATTCAACAAGCACATCCACAGCTGACTCTCTAGCTCTACCGAAACCACAGACCGATGCTACTTCAGCATCTATCATCAAGTCACCAAGTCCGAGCCCATCATCACCACTGCCAGCAGTCAGAACACAAACAAACCCATTATTAAACTTTAATAACTTGAAAAACTCCATGCTTTACCATACGGAAAACTTGGAATCATTTTTCAGAAGACTTTCATTTTCAACAGACGGTAGCTTCTTATTGACACCGTCTGGCATATTCAAGAACAATTCACAAAATGAAGACTCAAAAGAGGAATTGGTCAATACAGTTTACATCTACTCAAGAAGTGGACTAAATAAACCTCCAATTGCACACCTTCCAGGATTAGCAAGACCGGCATTAGCTATTGCATTCTCACCAATATTTTATGAATTAGACCAGTCAAACGATAAAGAGTGTGTGTTCGAATTACCGTATAAGATGATTTATGCTATTGCAACTCAGGATTCAGTTATCGTATACGACACTCAGCATACTAGTCCCTTAGGTACTGTTTCAAATATTCACTACAGAACTTTAACAGATTTGACGTGGTCAGCAGATGGCGAATACATAGTTGCAAGTGCAGCAGATGGGTTTTGCTCTGTAATCAACTTCAAACCAAACGTTTTGGGGAAAAAATTAACCGTCGATTTTAGGTCTTTATTACAAAAAACCATCCCTAATGATCCTAAAGCAGAAACCAAAACGCCTTCGCCAGCACAATCGAAGAAGAGAGATACCAAGGAAGTGACGGAGATCACAGGTCTTGTGAAGAAAAAGCAAAAATCCAATACATCAAAAGATCCAAAGTTAGCACAAGAGATTAAGAAAAATAAAGATCAGCTGAAATCAAAAGAGCCTAAACCAATTCAGGATCAGCTCAAAAGAGTAACGCCCACCCCTGTCAATGACGGGAACAAAGTAGAAAAAGGAAACGGACCACATGTAATACATTGAACTTTTCGAAATAGAGTAATAATTCTACAACTTAATCACAGTGAACATTTTTTTTGCAACTGTAAAACGTAAGCCACTATACACATCACTCACTTTTCTAATTTGGATAAGTCTTGCTCGTTCTTCAGTTGAGATTCGAGTCTTCTTCTTGCCTTTAAGATCATTTCTGCCTTTTTCTGTTGTAAAGTGGTGGCTCTTTCATCAGCTGAATCAGACCATGCCTGGGCTCCAGTAGCAGAAGTGGAAGCACCTGAGCTTGTAGCATTAGCGTCAACCCCATATTTCTTCAACAAGTTTTCCGGTTTGATTTTATCAACAGAGTTTCTTGTAGCTTGACTTTCACTATTCTCAGTTGAGCCTGCTCTATGAAATGAACTTGGTGCTTCACCTTCTGGAAATGGCAACCCACCTTCGCTTAAAAATCTATCAACAGTCTCCTGTACAGAACCGGTTCTTTGTAAATCCATCTTTATTTGACCAACAGTCAAACCAGGCGCTAGCTGCTGAACAACTTCAATCATGTCATGGGTGACAGGGCGGCGGATATGCTGTTGTTGAGATGGTTGTTGGCTACCTTCTCTAGCTGTTGGTGTTTCTCTGCGGCTATCTTGATTCTGTTCTAGTTCATCCGCTTCATCAGACGAGATGAACCATCTTAAAAAGATGAATGCTATGACCAATGTGGCGATGAAAGTGATTGTAGAGCTATCCATTGCGCTTAATGACCTGATTAACCTTTATTTCCTGGTTCTTCTATTAGAGAAGCTTTTGATCAGAGAGTACTGAAATTTAGGCGCGGTCAGATCAGCATAATTTCAACAATCGAGTACAAAGTCGCGGCAAGTATTTTGAGAACCAAGGTCGGCAGTAGTACACAAGATGGTGAGATATTTGGCTCTCGTGAAAGGACATCCGATGGGGATGGGGCCCTTAAGCTCTTGACTAAGTAAATGAATCACCTCATTCGCAACTTTTTGCAATAAAGGAACAGGGCCTTCGTAGCTCTACAAAGCATGCAATGTTTATAACTAAAATAGAAATTATTCAAAATGAAATACCTAATAATATACAATATAAGAAAACAACGAGCTCTTTATTCATAAAGCTTTATGTATTAGTCGTCCTTAGCGCAGTTTAATTTTTGAAATTGAGTTTGAAAGCCTTGTCTTGATTATTAGCTTTATATATAAAATTTGTAATTATCTCACTTTCCTTTATCGTCTGCGTGCTGAAATGTTTCTTGACAGCTGTTGCTAGGTCAGGTTTTGAAACCCTATCTCTTGTTTTGAAACTGTATGTCTTTTTACCAACTTCTGATGCCAATAAATAACCACTCATCGTCAATGAGCTCTTTGCAGGTAAATTGTAATGATCTCTATACTTTCTTAGTGAATCATCTGGATATGTCTCAAATTCCAAAGGGTCAGCAATTTTTCTTTCTTTTGGGCCATTTGAATGGATGTGTCTTGCTAATAGTTCAGCTTGAGCAGCTTGAGCAGCAGCATTTCTAGCTTTTGCGGATGCTCTTGAATTTGTGTTATTAGCGCTGTGCGAAGTGCCGTTTTTAGCCTCAGACTCTGAGGCTGATGGTGCCTCCTTAGATGATCCTCTTGGTGGCATGAATGTCCTACTAGCTTGAATTCAATTTCTTACTCAATATTAAGAAGATCCCCTGATATAATTAATTGTTAAAACAGAGTTTATTGTGGGTTTTGAGACTCTTATTTCAAAAAGTTATTGAACAGAAAATATTGACAGTCTACCTGCTCGTATCATTATTTCCCCTTTTGGGTAATTCCCTGATAGGGGACAAACGTGAAAACAGATGCATAAACTACAAAATGAGTGTTCTAATAATACAACTTTTATATATATTAAAATTGAAAATTAGCCCCAACGGGACTAGAAATGTTTTTGAATATGCACATATTCTCATTAAAATTTTGTTCAGTTCTCTGAACTGATCTCTGATATATCATCAGAGATGGATTCAACAAGACTATTTGGAAACCCGCTAATCTTTGCTTGTTTGTATAATGTTGATAATTGATCAACGAGATCAAACAATCCAGTCTTATCCTCGAACAGTCCTACTGTCTGATCGCGCAGTGACAGAATTGCTATGCTGTGTTCAATTCTTGAAATGAAAACCTCGAATAGACTCTTATCCAAATGTTCATTCTTCTTGAGGTTTTGAGTATTCGTATCAAAACCTGCAATTTGTGAGAGGATTTGATCTAGTTTCAAAATTATATCTCTCAATCTGTATATGTCTTCCGCAGTTAAGTCTGGTTTACGTTGGAAACCATATCTTGTACCTAATGATTGTGGGAAGAATAAAGAGATCTCTTCTTCTGTTTCAAGACCCTTCAATTGAACTCTACCCATTGGTTCGATTCTCCACCCAATGTTGGATAAAATGGCACATTCATTGTTCAATGCTTCCGCAGATTCATTTGGACCGAATGCTTGCTCAAGTGTAGAGCCTGCTCGAACTAATTTATGAGCAGCTTCAATTTTCTTGAATTCAGTCAAACAATCAAGAGTCAAAGTGATTTCACCACCATCCGCAACGGCACAAACCCTTGCTGTTTTGTTGACCATCGGACCGAAATAATCCATTCTTCTAGTGATGATATCTGGCTCACAAACAGGAACACCCCAATGAATACCCATACGAACTGAAAGACCTTTATAAATGGTGCAACCATTTGCATCTTTAACCTCACGACCTTCTTCACTCTGTGTGATCTCCGCTGGCCAATCTTCTAATAGCAATTGTTGTTGAACATTGAAACACCATATCATTGCAGATGTAACGGTAGGAAAGGAAACCATAAAGGCATCACCTTCCGTCTTAACTTCGTAACCACCAACGATATGCAGTTGACGTCTCATAATGTCGTTATGTGTTCTAATTGCAGATCTCATTGCCAATGGGTAGTTTTCCCATAATAATGTAGAATTTTTAATATCTGTGAAGACCATAGCTAATTCACCAACCGGTGGTTGAATTTCTGGCTTTAGTCTTCTCAAATTTGAGTCCTCAACTTGCTGTTTAGCAGCCGGTTTATAATATTTCTTAGCCTTCTTCAGACTTAATACAACAGCTGTATTTTTTGTATCACAACCATAGGAAATGGCATAGTCTCTCAATTTTTCAGCAGTTACCATAGGGTTATCACTTTCTCTCACAATATCACCAATGGTCTTTATCGGTAAGTAATCAAATAACTCCTTTGTACCTAGGACCAAGACCTCATCGTGTAAGTTAGCTTCACTAATATCAGGACCAGAATGTATATGTGGCAAAAGATCTGAAAACCCAGCAGCTCTTGACACTTTCGAAACACCATCCAAGTTATCATTATTTGAAACAAAACCACCACTAGTTCTGATTCTTTCAAATTCGACAACACTTGAAGGCTGATGATTAACAGTTAAAAATGTAACAGAGCCATCAGTTTTAGCCAACATCGCCGTAGAGTCACCAATGTTGGCAGTGTAGATTTTTTTCTCCTTAATGAAAATAACAGTGACACTTGAACCAGTCAAACCGTCCTCTGAATTCAAAGCTGAGAAATTAATCACTTTATTTAATGACAAAAATGTATGTCTCAGAGCTGTGATAATATCAGACTTATTCAACTCTTGCTCAAAAATCTTATGAAAATTCTCTCTAATAATGTAAGATATTTTCCCAGAGTAAATACCATCAAATAAACCAATCAATGTTCCACCTGCAATTTTTTCTGAGACATGGTCCCTTGCCAAAATGTATTTGTTCACCCTATCAGATATACCATATGACATGTTACCAATTGTACTTGGAGTTGTACGGACTCTTACATCCATAGATTCATCTGGAATTGACTGTGTTGTTAACGTCAAGTCCATCAATCCTAATAACCGTAATCTTGGTAGATTTAAATCTTCTGTAATCTCCAGTTTCTTGTTACCAGACAAGTTCAGATACCTCAGATTAACGTTTGATTTCCAGTTCCATTCATATTTACTATTTGAAGTGTTATATTTCAATTCATTTGAACCGACATCGATAACTTCCATGTTGTACAAATGACTCAATTCCGATGGCAGCGTACGGAATCTATTCCCATTCAGACATAATACTCTAAGAGATGCAATATCTTCGAAATCTTCTGGCAATGTTGTTAAAGCGTTACCTGATAAATAAAGTTGATCAATGCTAGTACATTTCCCCAATGTACCCGCTGGTATGTCAACTAGTCTGTTATATGCTAATAATAAAACTTTCAAGTTAACGTAGTTCTTGATGGTATAGAAACAGTCATCATTTAATCTATTATCACCTGCCCTCAAAGTTGTAAGCTTATCATGTTGTGCTGGTGGCAATTCTGCGATTAAATTCGACGAAATATTGACATTTTCAATGAAGGAGAAATCGAATATAGATTTCAAATTGTTGTCGTGTAAATCCAAGTTTTTCAATTTTTTCAAAGGGGATAAATCTGGTAATATTTCCAGATTATTACTATAGACTGATAAATCTTTCAAATTTGATAAATTGACCAAACCAGCAGGTAGTTCACGTAATGCGTTTTTGCTCAATTCCAATTTTTCCAATTTGCTGAAAGTCAAAATGACATCAGGCAAGGAAGTCAATTTTGCCTTGGACAAATTTAATGTAGCCAAATTACTACTTTGAATGTTGAGCTGAGTGACTGGGTTTTGTTGTAAATCTAATGCTTTCAAACTATGTAATGGATCAGCAATATTTGAAATGTTATTATGTGTTAGGTATAAGTTTTCAATGTTTGAGTCATGAACATGGATTTCTGTTATATCATTATAACGTAAATTTAAAGTTCTCAAATTTTGTAAATTGATATCAACGTATGTTAAGTAGTTACTCGATATGTTGATTTTTTTGATGGATTTCAAATTATTGATTGATTCTGGTAAGTTTTGAAGCTTATTATATGATAGATCCAATTGCAATAAGTTTGTCAACTTGTTGACACTTTCTGGGTATACTTCAAACTCATTTGAACTTATATCTAAAATTTTTAAATTTGGTGGCAAATCTGGTAATTCACTAATCTTGTTACATCTCAGATTTAAAATTGATAAATTTTTTAGACGGAAACATTCAGATGGGAAGTTGTAAATAAAGTTTCTCTCAAGATCCAAAGAGACCAGCTCTTTAGCATAAACAACATTTTGAGGGAAAGTTTTGGCTCTGATATTGACCATTCTCAAACTACTTAATTGAGAATTAGTAGTTTGGAAAAAATCTGAAGGTAAAGTGATATCACCATTGTTTGAAACATCTAAACTTTGAACTTTAGAGGAATAACATAAAGCTGGAATTTTTTGTAAATCTTTACTCTTTAAGTTGACATGAACTAAATCTCTAGATATGTATTCCTCTTCTGAAGGACTTAATTGTTTCAACACATCATGATGTAGAATAAACTTGAATAGATAACTCAAGTCATCTCTACCGACTTCATCTAATCTATCGGTTTCCAAGAACCCTGATAGTAATAATAAATTGGTTTGAATTTTGATTGGTTTTTGATTCCACTCTAGTTTTTTGGTAACTTTACCAACTCTCAAACTCAATTTATAGTCACCCACTAGTTGATATCTTCCCTTTATATATCTTATCAATTCATCAACAGTTTCCATATATGGACGTTTCAGTGTTGAAGTGAAACCATCATCTTCACCATAGATCCTAATATGATAATTTTTGGAATCGTACCTCTGTTCATCTAATTGGGTAACTGTGGTCAAAGTCTTCCTCACAACGTATTCTTCATCGTCATCAGAAACAGTACCTAGTTTATCACCTTTGACGTCCCAACTTTCTGGTGCAGTCCATGAATCCTTTTGTAGCTTTTCATTTTTTTCTGATGGAGTCTGACTTTCTTCTGGAGTTTGTGCCACTATACCAGACATATCGTTCAAGTCTTGGACATTCAATGCAACAACAGAACTGCCACCAGTGGAGTCATTTCTCATATCGATGAAGCTAGATGTTATACTTGGATTATGTTTGACCATTGGATGTGAAGTTATGGCGTTTTGTATTGCAGGTTGTTGTTGTTGAGAAGGTGGAGGTGCTGGATGTTGTTGTGCTTGTTGACCGAAATTACTATGTGCAGGAGTTAATGGACCCAGGTCATCGTTATAGCTTGCGCTTCTCAAATTTAGTAAAGATGGAGTTCTATGTTTGGAGTTTGATCTTGAGAAACTAACTCTACCCCCATCACTTTTTTGACTTTCTGAACTTGAACTATTATTTCTTGAACTTTTATCATCTTTTATAGAGTTGATGAATTTCCCGAAAAGACTTTTCTTGCCTCTGCTTGGTTTGATAGGATGGCTCAAAGGTGGCACTGGATCATTCCTACCAGCATGATGGAAACCTTTATAACTAAATGGAACACTACTTAATCTATGACGCTGATGTTCATTCGGATCCTCCTCTTCCAAGTCACCATGCTCTTCAATTGGTTCCTGATGACGTGGACTGACAGGCTGATAGTCGTGATTATTACCGCCACTTGTAGCTCTACTCTGAGCCACTTGAGATTGCTGATTTTGGTGTTGTTGATATTGTTGATGCGCATCTGCTAATGAGACCTTCCGCGAAGACAAAGGTGAAACGTCTCCATCAGAGGAACCAACGGAGCGGTTCCCTTCAGGGCGCCCGTGGATATTGTAAGTTCCTTCAAAGTTTGACATGATGTAAAGCTGGACCACTTCAGCAATACTTTTATTTCAATAACTAGATCAATTGATTGTAATAGGGTATATTATCAAAACTCACAGTTTTTATAAACGTTGCGAGAAATAACTTTCCCTTAAATTTTAAAATTTGGTTCATCCAAAAAGGTTTTTCAGATTAATCCGAGCGAATTTTGGTAAAGTGCCACATTATGAGCAGCCCATTATAAGACATTGTATAAAGTGGGAAAGAAAGGAAATTGAGATGAAATGAAACGAAGTGGAGTGAAATGGAATGAAAAGAAAAGAAGGAAAAATGATGGCGAGGAGACACTACTGTAATTGCTTGTCTAATTTTTATTTATATCTCTATTAATATTCAACTACGGTAGTCACCATTAATTGTGACATATTCATGTGATAAATCACAAGTCCAAAAAGATGCCTCACTATTTCCTGAAGTTCCTAAATCGACATTGATTTCTAAATCTTCAAAATTTAATATTTCACTTGCTCTGGCTTCATCCACTTCTTGAGGCTCACCATTGACTAGTAATTTCAATTCAGCAGAGCCATCGGTTGGAATAAATGAGACGTTTGTCTTTTCAGTATTCACTGGAACATCTGAATACCCAATAGCACATAGGATTCTACCCCAGTTTGCGTCTTTCCCATACAGTGCAGTTTTCACCAATGGCGAGTTTGAAATAGTCTTAGCAACTTTTTGAGCATCAGCGTATGATTCGGCATTCTTGATTTTGATTGTAACAAATTTTGTAGCGCCTTCACCATCACGAACGACTAATTGAGCCAAATTTTGAGCAAAAGTTGTAATTTCCCCTTTAATCAGCTCAAATGATTCAGTGGTGGTTTCATCAATTAGTGGTCCTCCTGCAGCTCCATTGGCCAAAGCTGCGATGGTGTCATTGGTTGACATATCACCATCTACAGAAATACAGTTGAACGAGCGATCAACGGCATGGGTTAGAATTGATTGTAGAGCCTTTGGAGCAATTGGGGCATCTGTAACGAAAAATCCTAATAAGGTGGCCATATTTGGACATATCATACCGGCACCTTTTGATAACCCAGCGATTGTATAAGTTTCACCATTGACTTGAACGGACTTGGAGACTAGCTTAGGGAAAGTATCAGTGGTCATTATACCTTTAGCGCACTGTAACCAAGATTCATGGTCTTGACCCAAATTTTCATTTATCAGTTTTGGAATATTTGGTAAAATTTTATCCATTTGTAGTCTTTGACCAATAACACCTGTGGACATACAAAGAGTTGACTGTTCAGTACACTGTGGATCCAAGGTTTGATCAACTTTATTTACAATTTCCTCTGCATCTTTCAACCCATTGATACCCGTCACTGCATTAGCACAACCAGAATTTATCACTATGGCACTGATATTTGAATTTTGCTTCGAGTCTAAGATCCTTTTGGATAACTGGACAGGGGCGGCTTTGAACTTATTTGTAGTGAACACAGCAGCTGCGTTAGCCGGTGTTGATGATCTAATGATGGATAGATCAAGTTGATCATTTTTCTTAACACCACTTGATAATGCACCAACGAGATAGCCCTTTGGGTAAACACCAGAGGTTGGAACGTATTTGGTGTACTTGTTTGACAGAGCAGAGATTGAAGAGAACAGTCTCTTTTGTGAGGTAGTTTTGGACATGACGATATGGATTGCTTCGTATGGAATCACGCTACAAGTACCAAATGGCTGCAAAGTTATAGTTATATATATACACATATGGACGTTTTTCCTGATAACAATTCATGGCCTTCCAACACCGGAGATGAGTCAAACAAACAAAAAAATTATGGAACAACAAGGTATAAGAAACCGAGTGGAATATCCCCTCTGACTATCTGATTGAGATCTACTGAGATCAATTACAACTACAATTATCTACTCCTACACACAGCTCAATTTTGTAATAACCTTCCACTTCATAATGTCTTCACTTAGACTCACTACAGACACCATCTCCGCCTAACCTTTCCCCTTCCAGTTCTTTTTTGTTTCGTCCAGACACAAAAAAAAATCTCATCCACACACAAAATTTTTGCAATTCAAGTTGGTGGATGGATGCTCTATTGGGATTTAACAACTTTGAACGTATTTAACTCTCAATTGCTTATTTGATTAATATCCAATTGAATTGAATTGAAAACAGAACAGAATAAGGATGTCTGCTGCCACTACTTCTTCCACTGCTACCGCTAAAGCTACTGAGCCAGATTACTCAATCAACAACTCTGACGTTGTTGAAAAATATAGAACCGCTGGTACTATTGCGCAAAAAGTTTTATCTCATGTTAAAACTTTAGTTGTTGATGGCGCTAAAATTTGGGATATTGCTCAAGAAGGTGATGCTTTAATTGAAGAGGAAACTTCCAAAATTTACAATTCCAAAAAGAACAAGGTTGAATCAAAAGGTATTGCCTTCCCAACTTCATTATCACCAAATCACATTGCTGATCATTTATCACCATTAAATGCCGATGACAAACAAGCTAATTTAACTTTAAAAAATGGTGATGTTGTTAAAGTTCATTTAGGTGCACAAATTGATGGTTTTGCTTCAATTGTTTCAGAAACTGTTGTTGTTGGCGCTTCAGGTTCAGCTCCAGTTACTGGTAAAAAAGCTGATGTTTTAACCGCCGCTTACAAAGCTTCAGAAGCTGCTTTAAGAACTATTAAACCAGGTAATAAGAATTGGGATGTCACAAAAATTGTTGATAAAGTTGCCAAAGAATTTGGTGTTACTCCATTAGAAGGTATGTTGACTCATAATCAAGAACGTAATGTTTTAACTGGTCCTAAAGAAATCATTATAAATCCAAATGAAGATCAAAAGGGTCAAGTTGATACTTTTGAATTCGAAGAAGGTCAAGTTTTTGGTCTTGATATCTTAATCTCATCAGGTGAAGGTAAAGTTAGACCTTACGATGCTAGAACTACCATTTATAAATTAACTGGTAATAATTATCAATTAAAATTGAAATCTTCTCATTTAGTCTTGAATGAAATTAAAAGAAAAGCTTCACAATTCCCATTCTCTATCAAGAATTTGGATGATCCAACTAAAGGTCGTGCTGGGTTATCTGAAAATGTTAACCATCAAACCATGATTGCTTATGATTTATACCAAGAAAAAGAAGGTGAATACATTGCTCAAGTTTACGTTACTGTTGCCTTGACTAAAAACGGTTTAGTTAAATTCACTTCAACTTCATTCGATGAATCAACTGTTAAATCTGATAAAACTGTTAGTGATGAATTAAACGAATTACTTTCAAAACCATTGAAAGTTAACAAGAAAAAAGCTGCTAAAGCTGAAAAATAAGCATATATATCATCACAAGATACATGTTTGTTCATACAAGTATAAGCAAAATGTTAAATGAAACGATTTAAGTTACGATTATACTATCAAAATATCTGTTTGTTTGTTGTCTATGGAGTTTCCAAGTAGGACTGATTTGGAAACTTTTATTTTCTTTTTGTAAACCAATAGCCCAGCTAAACGAGATCTATCCAAGCACCTATTGTGCCCAATGGATCACTGCTAATATCACATACCCCCTGATTGTACTTTTCCTAATTGATTAGTAGTGAACATGGCTTCCCAATTCAACGTCGTTGTTTAAAGTTCAATTTTCCTAATTTTTGAATTCCACGCGTTTTTTGTATTTTTTTTTTTTTTTACTGCTCTACATTATTTCAATTTCCACAAACTTCACAAAGTTGTAGAAGATCTACTTGACCAACTTGCCGGTATTGCTCTGAAGGTGGGTTTTGAAGATCAATTTGGCTACTATTAGTGCTATTATCCAACTAGATTGAGTTACTCGCTGGTGCTTTGGAAGTTTTGCAAATTTCGGGTCTCTTTTGTTTTAGGTCATAATTGGTATTTTGTGTTAAACTCCAAGAAAGGATAACGGGAAGAAAAGGTTCGGTAGCTATTCTGACTGGAGATATTTCCATCCATTGCAAAGGCCTTCATTGGGAAGAGAATTAATGTCCTCATCGTCACAGGCTCCCACCAAGTCGGATATGGGGCTTGACGAATTGACTTTCCCTTCTCCATCGTCGAGCGTGAGGTCTAAATCAACATCACAAAGAAGTTCGAGAAGAAGTTCACCCATGCCGATAGAGACGAATGGTAAAAGAAGGAAGTCATCAAGATTAACAGAACTTGAAGAGAAGGAAGAGAAGAAAAACAACTCTCCATTGAACGACAATGGTAAATTATCGAACGAGGCGCTTCAACATCAAGATCAAGACGAAGTGGAACCAGAGTTGATACTGAAGAAGAGGAAACTTATCAACAATGAAAAAACTGCATTACCGATTCACTCGAATGGCTCAACACCGAAAAAGCAAAGCAAATTGAAGCTCAGTAATGGGAAACTACATTTTGAAGAACCACCACTTGCCGATCCAACAATTTCTGTTACGGGGCTGCCTCTTGAAGCGCCTCCAAGTTCAAAAATTAAAAAAGAGAGTTTATGGCCAAAGAAGAAGCTGAAAAAATCTAAATCAACAGAACCTGAGGACCATGAAGAAGATCCAAATTCAACACCAGAGATTAGTCTACCTCCTGAAAATATTGAACAACAGCTTCGTAAAAAATTGAAAACCAATGAGCATGAAAAAATCATTAGACCGAGTGAGGTGCGTACAAATATTGCCAACACAATACCGAAACCTGGCACGGAGAAGAAACCTGAAAAGCATTCAAAGGGAAAGGCATCACAAAAACAACAAACAACTGATCCTATAACATCAACACCGAAAAAGGCTAAAAAGCAAGATGGGAAGCGTAAAGTTAAAAACACTTCACCTAAAAAAGTGAGAGAAAACCCCTTTGGATTCGAAAATCCTATACAATTAGCAGGTCAACAAAGAGAAAATGCTTACGATTTCAACGATAACACAAGGGATAATGATGATTTTTGTTCCTCTTGTGGTGAACCAGGTGTTTTTCTATGCTGTGAAAATTGTCCTAAATCATTCCATTTTGCTTGCTGCGATCCACCTTTGGACGAGAGTTCACTCCCCGATGGGGCTTGGTTCTGTAATGAATGTAAAAGCGCAAAGCATCCACCACCTTCAAATCCACCAGGCCTATTTGCGAAATTGTTGAATCAGATTGATACAAAGAATCCAATTCAATTTCAATTACCCAAGAGATTGAGGGAACGGTTTGAAGGTGTAATAACGGGGAAATTTGGGGAATATGAAGATACAGATTATAAACCTTACAGACCTGCAAAAGTTGGCTCTTTTGAACAGACAGACCCAGATCATCATTTTGATAAAAATGGGAATATCTTATATTGCAAAAAATGCGGTGAAAGTGGTATAAGCTCAGATAAATTGAATGGGGTCCCGGATAAACTAATTACTACGTGTGATTATTGTCATTCGGCATGGCATCTAGATTGTCTCGATCCACCATTAAGTTCAGCCAAACAGCTGGGTACTAAATGGAAATGCCCAAACCATGCTGATCATTTGATGCCAAATAAAGCTAGAAGACTCAAAAAAGCAAACATTATTGATGTTGATCAGATCCACGGTTTCAAAAACAATGGTGATGTTGAAATCAAACTGAATGACGATAATGCCGAAGACTATGATGAAAGTGACTACTCTATTCACGAGATTCCTACCCCAGCACACATGGCTAATAGAGATACCGATGGTGGTGTGGCCGCTGAAATATCGAAAAGTACACTCAAGTTATGGAATGATCAACATTCAATCTATCGAATTTCAGAAGATGGTGTACGGGCTGATTTTACAGCAAAGGTTTTAAGACTCAAAGAAGAGGAAAAAGAACAAAGAAACAAAGATTTGCTGAAAATCATGAAGGAAAATAATGAGTTGTTGAAAAAATTGACTGAAGGTGATGACTATTCACTTGATGAAAGAAAAACAGTGAAATCATTAGCTGAAATGCCAGAAACAGAGCTTCAACAATTGGCTTCAACTGCCTGTCAAGAATTGAATTCATTGAAGGAAGAAAGCAATGAAACTACAAATGATGGAGAATCTTTGTCAAAAAATGAAATAGAAGATTTGTTAGTGATTAAAAAGTTAGTTGCACTAAGAGGTAAAGAAAAGCTCATGAAATTTTTAAGGGAATAATACATATAAAATATTTGATAATAAGTGCATTGAATACAGAACTACATAATTCCAAATTACAAAGTCGTAGCTATATTGCTTGTTGGAAACACACAATGTAATGATTTAGCATGCTAATTAAAAATCAGATTCATCATCCGATTCTTCCTCTTCCTCTTCCTCTTCCTCCTCTTCGTTTTCTTCGTCATTTTGCACATAGCTGATACGTTTGGCTCTTGTACTCTTTCTTGTTGGCTCCAATACTTCCTTTTTTGCCCTTTGTACATTTGCCTTTTTTTCCTTTTTCGGTCTCGTTTCCTTCTTACCTTTGGATTCTAATTTTACTCTCTTGGACTTTTGAGCTTCTCCATCATCTTGTTGGATTACTTGACGAGATCTTTTAACCAAAGTTATAGAAGAAATTTTTTGCTTGATCTTAGATTTCAAAGATTTGATGATTGATTCTGGAATGAAACTCGTACTAACAATCTCCTGACCTTCCTCTGATGTTTTGGTTGATTTAAATAATTCAGAAGATAAATCAATTTTACCTGGGTACGTAGTTAAAGTCCAGTTTTTATGATCTTGTAGCTCTTTAATAGTGATTTGCGCCAATTCTGAAACACGATAAATGTTGTATATTTCATCTTTTTTCTCTTTGAATTCTTTATCAGTAAATAGAGCATCTCGGTATTGTTTTATTCTCGTCGCAAAATAGTACAACAATGAAACATTCGATTCGGTAGCCACTGTTTCAATGAATAATACAATGTATTCTAAAGCAAAAGTGAACGCTTTGAGATTCCGCTCTTCCTCCTCTAATTCTTCATCTTGGATGTACTCCAAAAATTCCGGATGATGAGCAATTGAATGTATTAGTCCAGTCAAACTCTTTTCGAAGACAATATTCTTTTGTGAATTATGATTATTTGATGATTTTTTAGAAAATGAAAACTTTATCCAAGTTTTGATTTCAGTTTTCAAAGCTTCATTTGGTTCATATGCAATAAAATAGACTAAAGGTAGAAACTTCAATGAGATACTCTCCGTCTTCAATAAGGCAATAAGCTTGTGGGTAAAAATCGAGCGGATATGCTCATCTTCATCCTGAATTAACAAGATCAATTTGTTTAAGGTCGCTGGTTTGATTAGTTTGTTATATCTTGGAATCTTTGCTAATTTTAACAAATTTAAACCAGCTTCCAATCTTAGTTTAGTTTGGTAGTGTCTTGGTGTTGGATAAGTTCCAGACTTACGACTAACAATTTCACCACCATTACCGATCAATGATACCAAAAGTTTCAGCACATGCTCAGCAATTGAAGTTATACTTTCGTCAGAATCCGCATCAGTCTCAGCTAATGCTCTCAATCTATTTGTGAAAATCTTTAGTGCTAACAGTTTGGAGGTCAAAGCTTCCTCTTGATCACTTTCAATATCGTCGTCATCTACCCAAACTGGATCACTATCCTTCCCAATGACTGTATTTGTCAAAAGTACGTTCTTGATCAAAAATGGCGTAATTTGATTAGCTTTCTCTTCAACGATACTATGCTGTGTAAGAAAAAATTGTGAAATAACGGCGAGATGACTGGTGAAATTCTCAGATTCTGGATTGAAAGGATAAATCAGATCAAATAACTTGTAGGATAACGCGTCATCGTTTTTTGATAATGAAATTATTTTGACAGCAAATTTGGCTTCTGACGGCGTGCCTTGGGAGGCGAATTGAACAATTTTTTCAAAAAACTCACTATCATCATCATCTAGATAATCCTTCATTTTACTAAAAATATGGAACAAAGCTCTCAACGTATTAACTTTACTCTTCTTTTCTGTTGATGGGCTTGATTTTTTGATAATCTCAACTAAATCATGAACTTGATTTTGAAATGCAGCAGGAGTGATGTTTGAAATGTTATTTATTAGCTCTTGAGATGCTTTCCCGTATTTACTGTTATCGCTTAATCTTAATAATGATGAGATATTGGACTTATTGTAGAAATTTAAACTTGCACGATAAATCAATATTTTGAAAGTACCAAATATTTCTGATATAGGGTATGACGATTCACCAGAGACGGAATTTATCACCTTAGGGTCTTGTAGCCTTGTGAACAATTCTTTACTTGAGTTTCTTATTGTATCATAGTCAGATGATGACGATAATGTGAGTTTGATCAAGTAGTACAATCTTCTGTTATTGATCTTGATGAATCGATGCAAGGCACCATTTGGATTAAATTTTTCTGGTAACGCAACGGAAAGCCAAGTAATTGTCTTTTCAATTTTGTTTGTCAAAGAACTATCTTCATTGGTTTCACCATTAGATTCCTCTGAAAATTCGATAAATTTGGTAACAACACCTGCCAATTGCTGTTGTCTTCTGTTGAATGCCAAAAACGAAGCTTTCCCTTTTTCGTCCAAGTCTTGGAATACGTTCAAAATTCTCTCAACTCTTCTCAATTCGTCATCTTCAAAAGGTAAAACTTTTTCAACCAAGACGAGATCCACAAGATAATTGATATTTTTGTCATTTATGTATAACAAGGAAAGTATATGATTTGGAATCTCTTTGACAATTTTAGATATTTCGTCACTGTCAGAGACTTCATTGAAATAGATGTCATTGTATGATTCATTGAATAGACTCGCCAATGTGTGAACAGCTTCTTCTCTGATTTCAGAATGTTTCTCTCTGGCCAGTTGCAACAACCCATTCAAAATTGTTTTATTGTTGATTCTTTTGGTGATGACATTGGCTGGAAGGTTTGAAATAGCCTTGGTAGAGACTAGTCTAACACGTTCATCTGTATCAATCAAAGTCTTACTTAAACCATTCGAAATTTCTAGTAAGACATCGTTTCTGTTTATCAACGCTTTTGACCCCTCTTCAACCCATTTGATTCTGACTTGTGGTGAAATATCAAGAGTTTTTTTCAACCAATTTAACCATGTCTCTTTATGCGTGTGAACAAAATTTAATCTTGATTGAGTCGCAAGAATTTTACCGATAGTTTCAGTTGCTAAGACACGATATTTAACATTTTCAGCGTTCAACTCGTTATCAATAAGGCCCATTACAGATCCTAAAACCTCAGGTACGTATTTCCATATCTCGACTGATAATGTATGTAATTTTTTCAAATTTTTGAACTGAGCTTCTGATTCTTCTTCATTATTTTCAAATAGCACTTCCGAAAAGAATTTCGTAACTTGTCTTGCAAGTCTATCAGGGTTAGCGTCACAAATTGCCAATGTGAAATTAAAAGGTGAAGCGCTTGATGAAGAAAGATGAGACGTTATTGAGTCGCCTTCTTTTGTGTTTGATAAAAACTTGTTTAATATAAGTTTCAGCACTTTTAAAGAAATTTGGTCCCATTCTGATATTATCTCAATCAAAATATCAGAGATTATCGGTTCCAATTTTTTATGAAAGTTCTTGGACTGATCGTAAAACAACTCAAATATTTCTTCAATCAAATTTGTGTTGTCTTCAATATCGGTAACTAATATGATACTTCTGACTTCTGCTAATCTTGTAATCAAATAAACCTGTTGCGTATAAAACCCATTATTTTGATCTGCTAGCCTCTTAAAGTTGGTTGTGAATAGTTTGAATATAGTTGTTAGTTCAGTATCTGTGTATGGAGCATCTGGTGCGTAAATTCTTAGAATATCTGATATACAACAAGCAACCAACGATTGAACCCCAGGATCTTTATGGTTCACTAATTTTCTATTGATCAGATCCCCCTTTATCTTATCTAGAGATTTGACATCAAATTTGTCCTGATCAATTTTTGAAAGCTCAGTGGACAATGTCTAAAAGTTGTTAGTGCATTTCTTAATTGAAGTGACGGCAAATAGTTTACATACATCTAGACGCTCAAGCTGTTCTTTAACGGATATGGATTCACCTGGCGAGCTCACAATGCTCTTTTTGAATTTAAGCTTAGGCAGCCTAGACACAGTCATTGGTTATAAGTTTCTTTGGCTTCAGAGTCCTTGAAGTTGTGGTTGATAGTATATCCAATTCATTTCATTATACATTCGCGTTATTTTCGTTTTTTCTCTTTATTATTAAAAGTTGACGCGTCCGTTTTGATGTAACCGCGAAATAACCAAAACGATGCTTTATTATCAGCTGAAGAGATACTTCAGAAGAGATACTTCAGACTTGATTTGGCCAATATAGTGAGTAATAGATAGTGTTTACCCTGATTCAGTAAGAGCAATAATGTCACAAAATGAGATGGTAGTAACCGGGAGTAATTAATGGACTTGGTTTCTTTTGTACGCCCAGGCTCACTTAGTTCTAAATCATATATGTATTAAAAGAATCCCTGTGGGAATCTCAACTATTTGGTATATACTCTATACTAGACAAACCTAACTATAAACATAAACATAAACTAAATGTAAAATCAGATTTGAATGAAATCAGTCAAATCAAGTACAAAACAGAAAAATGGAAAAATGCAAATGTGTACAAGGGAAAATAACCTTGGTTGAAAGTTTATGATTCCTCTTGATGATTTATATTAGACGCAACGCTTTGTTGCTCAAAGTAATCATTATCATGACTCATATGGTAATAAGCAGACCGTGGTAATGAAGTAGTCGAATCGGGTGCTCTACCGCCGATCTGCGAAGCACGACGTTTATAAGTTGGCCGTGGTTTTCTTATAGCGTCTGCCATGTCATAATTATCGATGCCCGCTATATTATCAGACGCACTTGCAGCTTTTGGTGTTATACTATGGTGCGATAGTCTTCTTGATAAATCACGAGCATTATCCGGTTGTCTTTGAGTGAAGGATCTTGATAAGGTTTTGAATAAATTTGAAGAATTGCCAGTGTTGTTGACTGGTGGAGGGTGAGATTTTGTTGACTTCAATCCAGATTCTATATCAGGCTTTATTGAGCCAGATCTCGTGAACACTTTCTTCAAGTTTTCAGATGCATAGTTTTCTCTTGCATTATAACCACCTTCAATTCCATATTCTTCCTCTTCTAATTTTTGTCTCTCCTTTTCCGGTAACCCTTTAACGCTGGTAGTTCTTCTCGAAATTACATCAGAATTTAAAGAGCCAACATCCGGTGATTGAATCAAATCATCTGAATCTTCACCTACATCGACTGGTTCATCTTGTCTTGATGCAATTGATTTCTCACGACTTAATGGCTCTCCCATTCCTTTAACAGGGAAAACACCTGGAGGAGATCTCAAAAGTGATTTGGCTCTGCTGGAGAATGTTGATTGATTCGTCGTCATTCTGGATAAATTGCCACCACTCATAGCGCTTGCCGAAGATAACCTATGTCTCAGATGTTCTTGAGGTCTATAAGACACGGGATTAATTTGATCATTATTACTAGAATCACTTGAATCACTTGAATCTTCAATTTCTTGCTTTTCACTTGGAACTCTTACAACTCTTGAATCCATTTCCAATTCTGGTTGTTCATCTCTTGGGTCGTATTGAGGTAAGTTCAATAATTTACGATCTCTCTCCACAACAACCAAATGCAAATAGAAAGGTATCACAATACCGAAAATCGATCCACCTACAGCGTTACCCAAAGATGCCGGTATCAAGACTTTCCAAATTGAAGTTCCCACGCTTAAAGGTGCCCCGTTGAACATCCCCATCGGTACTAGGTACATATCAGCAACTGAGTGATTGAACCCCATAGAGACAAAAGTGAAAACTGGTAACCCCATAAGCAAAAGCTTAACATGAAGCGGTTTTGCCATGAGCTGTAAATAAACCGCTAAACAAACACAAAAATTCGCAGCAATACCTCTAATGAAAGTTTGTACGAATGAAGCTTCAGCTTTATCCATGGTAATTTTTATTGATCCCTCGATATATGAATCAGTCTTTGTAATACCTGATAAATCACAAATGACATAACAAACGAATAAATTGGCACCAAGATTGAAAAACCAACTTACAAGCCAACTTATAGCTAAATCAAGTATTGATACCGCACCACGACAAACACCAACTGAAAAATATAATATATTTGAATTGTATAGTTCTGCACCCATTATTATGACATAGAACAGCCCAATAGGGTACAGCAGACCTTGCATCAAGCGAACAAGACCTGGGTTAGTTTCAAAAAGTTGAGGATTTTCAGCTTGCGCTAATAAATGAAGCATCCCACCGGCAGAAAACAAAACACCTCCAACGATTGAATTGATCACTAGAGTATCAAGCCGCAGTCTAGCTTTCTTCATGGAGGTAGCCACCACGGCTAGTGCAGCTTCATGGGGCGTAATATAGTATAAATCCTCAGACATTCACTATCAATCTTCTTGTCTGATACTAGTTTCTGAATAATCGAGCACACTGTATACCTGACAAGAGAAAAAAAAAAAAAAAAAAAACCACTTAGTGCTAAGAAGCTGTTAAAACTTCTTGAGATGATATTGAATATGAAAGTACTGTTGAAGCCTTCGATGTTGACGTTTAAGTATACGTAGTGTGTTTATTTAATTAACTTTTGACAGGTGCACAATGGTTTAAATATAGTGGAAATATTGTTATCAATAACTAAAACTTTTCCCACCACCAACTTGATCAACCGAAAGCAAAGTTTATCCCATTGTAGCCATAAATTTCGTTTTCCGTACGGAATCGCGCGCAGAGCACAGCGTGGGCGCACCACACTCAGGACATCCGTTGATGATTCATTTTATATATATGAGAAAATTGGAGTTTGATTGTTGGTTAAATTGTGGATGTATAAGTGCTTAAAGTGTATATTTTATATTGTTTTAATTGTTAAAACTGCGAATATCTTAAATATTTATCCTTCCCAGTTTTTTTACTCCTCCAAGCGGAGTGGAAAGATCACACAAGAAGTGGGAAACTCCAACAGAATGTTTTGTGTCAAGTTTGAAGACGAAGCGCGAAAAGTCTTCGGAAGGGGCTACTGTGAGATGTGATTGGCTGGTTTCCCATCACACATCACATATACTATTATATATCATTATATCCATTCTTTAAAAACGTACATTAGTTTCATTTTTTTTTCCACAATTGTACAACTACACTAAATTACAGTTCATCAATGATCCGAGAGAGCTCCTCATCATAAGGGTCTTCAGATTCATCGTTTGCAGAGGAAATTACTGGATCCGAACTCACGCTTTCCTCCCTCAGATCAATACTTGAAGTTATTACTTGATCTCCTTCTGGGAAAAGGGAACTGGTTGTTGAAGTAGTGACAATTGACTCTGCTGCGGTTGTTAATGAATCTGCAAAATCAACTTCGACTCTTTTAGATGATATAAGACCGACTGTTGCAAGACTCAATTTCAAGATGTAAAATATAATTTTGAAAACAAACATGAATGGTAATTTGAGTAATCTGCTCCAAAATACTTTTAGGACACATAACCCGAAGAACACTAATGCGTAGTACATCCTTTTCTTATCCTTTTCACTACTCAATTTGATGTCATTGATGAATCCATCTGATTTTTCCAACACTCCTTTCAAATAACCATATCTATCTGATAGATACGTTAGTGAATCGCTTTGAGTGTTTAATTCGTCCATATTCAGCTGCGACTGGACTAATGAGGACTGTAATATCTGACTTGACTGTGATAATTTCGATGTGATTTTCTTTGTTGTGGACATGATCTTGCTATTTGTTGATACTGGAGGTACATCAATCGATTTTTTCCCCATTGACTCACTGCTATTATCTGATTGAGATTTGGTTCCGTATTTCTCAGCTTTCAGTTGTTGAAATCTTTGAATCTCTATTTGTTTCAGTTCATTTTGCTTTGTAACAAAGTTCTTCTTGAAACTATTCAAAAACTGACTAGACTTGTCAAATTGCAATACATAATCCAGCAACAATTCATCATTCGTCCTTACCGGCTTATTGAAATCTATTTCATATTCAAATTCTAGCTCATTTTTCAAAAATATCAGTCCATCATTGAATGTGTTGACATAGTTCAAGATAGAAATTCGTACTTCATCATCATCGGCAAGACCTTGAAATTTATTCAGTTGATTCAATAATTCCTTTTGTAAACTTTTCAAATTCAACAATTCGTTCTCTATCTCACTAGACATCTTTCAAAACATGCAAAACTTCACAGGTCACTCTGTCTATGTTTGCAACGATGTACAACAATCCTTTTTGTTGTGCTTTTGGACTTTGATCTGTTCAAATCGTCACTTTTGTTTTGGTGTAAGCAAAAAACCAAAACTTACGTAATTCTGTCACTTAAAAGTTAAACCTACACCACTTTATATACAGATTGTAATATCCATTCTATCAGCGTAAAGAGTTCCTTATGACAATCCAAGTGTAATGTTTCACGGTCAGCAGTATGAGCCAAACACTGAGTTTCAGTTTGTGAACTATGAGCAGTCATCATCACAATCGTTCAAAGATCAAAAGAGAAGTAGATCTCAAATACCGTATACGATGAAGTTTCAATTACAAGGTCCAAAGTCTCAGACAACTACACAGCATCCATCACCAACTGCTCAAGTGTTACCAGACTTGAAATCGAATTCAGTGCCAGCTGAAAATCAGCATACTTTCGTTGCCGGTAAGATGTCAGCGTCTCGAAGAAATATTAGGAAAGCTTCGTATACTTTAACAACACAAAAGCAAAAAATTGCGCTATTGGATTTGATGATACAGAAAAGGCTATACAGTTCAAAGTCAAAACTCGATACATGGACTGAAATTGTGAAAATATATAACGAGATATATAACCTTGATGCAAAAGAAGGCTTGACCGTTCAGCACGCAAGGGTTAAGTACAATCAAATTTTGGCATCGGCTAAAGAGAAAGAATCAAGCTCGAAAACTTTGACAGATGATGAAAGGCTAGCATTGAGGTATGATGACGATAGTGTAGACTTCAAACATGATCACAATAAAGATGTAACGATTGGTAAAAAATTTAGAAACCAGAATCCTAAATCGACAAAGATATATGAAAGTATATTTGGACTGCAAGACAAATTGAACAGTTTGAAGATAAAAGTATCTGAAACAGGTGCTATTGCTAATAAATACAAAGATGAGCTTTGGTTCTTGGATAAAAGAGCCACAGATTTGAAAACAATTGAAGAACAATACCAAATATTAGAGCAAGTAGATTACAGTACAGATGGAACCAAGGTTAAAGTATCAAAAGAGATGAGAACTGAAATAAGTTCAAAAGTGGAATTACTACGACATGAGATTGAGAAGGTTTCTGTGGCTATTGGGAAAGATATGAACAACAAGCATACGGCAAGTGATGAACATACTACGTCCCTGGTTGATACTGAACTATTGGACAAGAAGTGAATCTTTTGGGCCTTGTAAACTTAAGGGAAGTGATGCGCCTCGACTTGATAACCAAAGCTTAGCCTACTGATTCTCAGGGAGTAAAGAGAGATGAAGGGGTTCTGACATAATTTTTTGTCGCATTATATGCAATCAGTATACTGATAGAGGTTGTGATTCATAGCGACATCTCATTTACACTTAAATTAACGACTAATTAAAGGAGTGAGTTTATACGTTGAAAATGTAAAGTTAACAATGTTCAATATAGATTATATCTATCATCCTCTCCATAGCCACCAACATTAAAAGTATTAGTATACTATAATTGTAAATATCTCTAGCTATATGAGACTAAACACTTTATAGGCTTCCGGGTAAAAATTCGCGAAACTTCCACTATGGTATCAATTTGTCGCTTACGTCATGAAGAATAATTTGAAAATTCGCGAATTTTGTAAAAGTGAAAAGTTGTCGATGTCTAAAGAAAAAAAAGGTCTTTGAGTAAAAAATTGAGTGGCAGATTTTTAGTTCAGTATAGATTTAAATCACATCAAAAGAGGGTTTTGAATAGTTAAAGTTTTGGTTCCCATCTCAAGATCATTGCCGCTGTGTATATACGTCCATTTTTTTTTGACTTGAGTTAAATTTCAAAATCTGAGAAAATCTTGGTTATCAGATTCTATAAATTTCAGTGATTCATACCGGTAGTGGAAGACTTAAAATAAGTGTATCCCCAGTAGAGCTTAACATAATCAAATTGAACAAATTCATTAATATCACATATAAAAGATGGCTTCTTGGTTAGGATTTGGATCTTCCAAGAAAGATGACACAACACAACAACAATCACAACAAATAAATAATAATACTAATAACAGTCTTGGATTCGATCCATCAACAATTTCAGATGTCTCATCAATCATATCGACTCCTGGCGGCTTGGACACTTCAAGATTACATCCGTTAGCAGGTTTAGAAAAAGGTGTTGAATATTTAGATCTTGAAGATGAAAATTTGAGTCAGTTGGAAGGTGCACAAGGTTTGATTCCTTCTAGAGGTTGGACTGATGATTTATGTTACGGTACAGGTGCTGTTTATCTATTAGGTCTTGGATTAGGTGGTTCTTATGGGTTCTTTGAAGGTTTGAAAAACATTCCAGCAAATTCTCCAGGAAGATTAAGATTAAATACAGTTTTAAATCATGTTACCAAAAGAGGTCCATTCTTGGGTAACACTGCAGGTGTTTTAGCATTAACATATAATTTGGTTGATAGTACTATCGACGGGTTCAGAGGTAAACATGACTCGTTGAATTCTGTTGCTGCAGGTGCTATCTCAGGTGCTTTATTCAAATCTACTAAAGGTTTGAAACCAGCAGGTATTGCGTCCGGTTTGATGGCGGGTGCTGCTGCAACTTGGTGTGGTATTAAAGCTTTACTAGCTTAGATTATCAATCATCACACTTGTTGTATGGCTCTGAAAATATGACTGAAAATCTTTTAATGTGTTTTTCTTATGCCTTATGTCCTTAAACTCTCTGTATATAATGTTGCATATAATATAATTATTTTGATATAAGTTTTACAATATAGATCTTGCACGAGATTAGTGTATGAGCTCTATACATATATATATACACACTCAACGATTAAATTGAAATTTGTTGAGTTTGTTGTCTCTTATCTACGGTGTTCTCTATTGGTTCGATATCTAATTTATGCTTTTTGTCTTCCTCTTTATGATCTGCCTTTTGAACTCCCTCATTATTACTGTTCTCATTACTCTGTTGTTGTTTAACCTTTTTATTGATTCCTTTTTTATCCATGCCTTCTTTCATCGTACCATCTTCATTAAGTTTTTCAAAAGCACTATAGATTTCTTCATAAGTCTTGGACCTTGCAACTAATTGATACATCAAAGATTTCCCAGGTGTCATTCTTGTCAACATATATTTTGTGTTCCCAATGTAATTATCATATTGCTGTGCTAGTTTGGTGTATTCCTGTATCAACTGTGGCCAATTCAGGGGATTTTCACTAAACACCGTTGGATTTATTTCAGCTTCTGTTGCAATCATACCACCTGTATCTTTACCCCAAGTTGTACTTTGTAGCTCGTTAAAATCTTTACGATTGGTTAAAGAGCCATTAACTATGAAGGTAACTTTATGCTCATCACAGAGTTCTTTGATCTTGTGAATGTATGATCTAATCGGTGGTTCTCTGTTTCTCATTAATTGTGTACGACAATGAACAGTTAGATTCGATATTCCAGTTTTCAACAACTTGGAAACTAGATCCAATGAATCAGATTCTTCTGGGAAAAGTCTTATTTTCACACTTATTGGTTTATTCTTTGGTTTTCCAATTTTTTCAACAAGATTCGTCAATATTGAGACTAGAAGATCTGGAGTTTTCAATAATGCAGCGCCCATACCGGCATGTATAGAAAAGTGCTTTGGACAACCAGCATTTATATCAATACCACTAACGTCATCAATTATTCTTTCGGCTGCTTGAACGGCTAGTTCTGGATTTGCTGTACCCATTTGGAAAATTAATTTTGAATCTTCTAATTTTGGATGAGTTCTAAATACCAAATTCGTAACTCCAGGTACTTTAGTTTTACCTTGCGCAAGGTAATCTATAGTTCCAAGTTTTTCATTTATGATTCGATCACATGTGAGAATTTTTTTATCAATAATTTCAGGTCCTTCATAGTGTTAGTACTGATACTGGATCACACAAGGTATTCACCATTTGAACATACCCCAAACTAAATCAGCGCCATATTTCAAAGCTAGTAATCTTGTTGGTAGTTCACCAGCTCTGACCATGGGAGCTAGCACTAGTTTACCTCTATAATCAACCATTACTGTACTGCGTTATCAAGGATCTTCTTATCTTGTCTATTGTTGATGCATAATGATTATTGACACTTTGAATCGATGAGCTTAGAAATAAATTGAGTTTTTTTTTTGCGCTACAAAAGAAATCAGATTTGAAATACTCCATATATGGTAACTGTCTGTATTAGGTAGTGGTGTTGGGGCCCTGGTGCCTTATGTAAGTCAATACCGCGAATCAGGGGCAGAGTGACCTCACAAAGGAATTGAATATCGCAGATCTGATCAGTTCCTGACCAGTTTCTATTGAGATTGGTGGTTGTAGAAAAATAAGGTGAGAAGACTTACTCAAGGGGGACAATCGTATAATGATGATGAAGAAAAGCAGGTGGATCATTGATTGATTGACAAAATGGTAGACACTTACTGATAATCAAGAGTACTGTGAATCAAAGGTGCAGTAGTTTGATGATGATGTGTGTGACTACGTAATACCTGTAACTAAGGAGTCCTTGACACATTTAGTATGATTTGGAAACCCATTAGATTTGATCAATGACTACCAAAGATATAAGTCTACATAATCTGAAACAAATGTTTTTGTATGGTAAATTCTCTCTATGTATTTATGTTACGTGACCTTGGATATCGCGGGAAAATAATGATTTTGTTTTGATTACATACAACACATAAATGCGTCTATAGGTATGATTTGTTTCATTTACTTGAATCTCTGATTTGATATCTCATCCAATTATTGAAATGGAAAGGTTTGAAGATCTTTATATGTTGTAATCGTGACGCGACACCCAAGTTTTGTTTATTTACGTTTGAGTTTACGAAGTGTTTCTATATTTTGACTATGTACTCTTACTCTCCCAGTTTGTTGGTTGATGTGTGCGTAAACATGGACAGGCACAAGAAACGCGTTTTATATGCGTTTCCACTAGAAACAAAAACAAAACCAAAAACAAATAAACAGAGCAGTTGAGCACTGAATTGAGTTGAAGAGTGGATGTGATAGAGCTATAATATGAAGCATCCTTACTATATTGTCAAATACTTTTCTTCTCCTCTATACTTCAAAAAGCTATTTTGTATATTGTAGTTTGGTCCAAGACCAAGTCCAGGTCCAGGTCCCAGTCCAGGTCCCTGAACCATTTATTAGCGCTTTTTGCGTTTTCAGTGCGGAATGTTTACTTTGAGGTTTATCAACTCAAATCGCGCGTTTTGAAATGTCTGTTAGTGATTCTGGCCCATAATAAAGAAAAAAAACGTAAATAGCCGCCAACTAAAAAAAAAATTCATCAATAAAACACATAAAACAAATCTGAACCAGCTTTTTTTAGCAATTTGTTATTCAATCCTTTATATATACAAAGAGAACTGTCCACAGGTTTAGTTTCCACTTTACTTTCCCCCTTTTACCATACTCACACACCCTTTCCAAACATTACCACATTCGCTCGCTACATATTATCATCAAAACAGATTACGCGCCAGCCAGGTACCCATCTACATTCTCAAGTAATAGATCTCAATCACATTAACCGCTGTACTCATATCTATAAACAAGAGAGTCAAGAAGGTGATATTAACATTACTACAATTTTGGTTTATCACAAGAATTGACTGAGTACTTTAATAATGACTAAATTCATACCTACTACTGGTCAAATCAGTGGTGCTCATTTGAACAAATTGGAAACAACCGCTGAAAAATCTATTGGTAAAGAGATCAACGTTGTTAATGGTAAAGATTTCAATCATTTGGATTTGATCATTGAAGCTAAAAATAATAGATTAAAATCGGAATTCTTCTACATTTACGATTATGATAAATTTAATAATTGTTCACTACTGAAAGAAAACTTTGATGTTCTGGCTTCTGGCCAAATTACTCATAACTCTTCAAGATATGTCATTCATTATCTAACCATGGAATTGAAAAAAAGATTTAAAGAGATAAGATCAAATGTTAAAGCTACAAAGCAAGAATTGAATATGATTTATGACGTTTTCAAACCAAGTCTTGGTCAATTTGATGATAAAGATATCACAGATGCTAATGAATTTATAAGATCATTGTTCCCATACGAAGGTTGTTCATTTACTGGTGAAAAATTAGAAAAATTGATCTCCCAATCAAATTGGATTACATTAATTTTATCATTGAGAATTGTATGGTCCTTGTTACCAAATGCAATTTTGCCTTGGAAATCATTTCATAAATTTGAACAATCTGAAAAAAAATCAAATTATAATAACAAACAATCATTTTATCAAATTTTACCAACTTTTTTACCATCTCATAATCATGCCTGTGTGCTTTTCGAATTTTTGGAAATTTTGTTATACATCTTCTCAGATAATTACTTCTTGGATGTTAATCATTCCATTGATTTAATCTTCACTGCAGGCCAAATTTGTTTCAATAGAGATGAATTCAAACCTTCAAATAGTCAAACTGATGACGATTTAAATGAATTACAATCATTCTATTACAAAAGGGGTTACTCTTTCTATCAAATCTTCATCTCATATCTAAGATCTTTAGCAGAAGAGGCTTCTTTCAATGATAAGGTCTTGTTGGAAACTTTCAAAATCCATGAATACCCGCCACAACCATATAAGCCAGTAACACAAAAGGCTTTAACCCTTACAGTTCCAAGTGATCCAGACTTGGAACAAACCAACTATTTCAAATTGATATCAAATGCTTCAAATGCAACTTCAAGAATTTATTCTTCAAATCATACTTTTACCAAATTTGAAAATAAATTCTTGGATAAGTTTGAAGTTAACCCTCATAAGATCATTGAGCACTTCTTTTCCAAGTCATCGAAAAACTATTTATTAAAATTTGATAAAACTTTGAATTTTGAAAACTTCAAAGTGGGTAACGATATCAATGAATTTAGAAAAAACTTGAAAAACGGTACATTATTTGAGAATAAAGAATTGATTTCAACATTCATCAATGATTTTAGCAGATATGGATTTGAAGGAAATGCTGCTAATCAAAATGAATCATTTATTGCAGATACAATTAATTTCAATTTCAATTCCAAGATGGAAAATGTTGATAACAACCCTGTCAGAGTTTCAAAACTAGAAATCAGTGAATGGTTCATTAATGCTTGGAAATATGAAACATTTTTGGGATACTTACAAAACACTGTTATTTTGAAATTAACTAAAACTATTGGTGATTGTGATTGGTTGATCATGACATCAAATGATAAAGTCAGTGGTAACAATCGTTACTTGACCCCTCCAAGCTCTGCTGAGACCGCAGCAGATGATCTAAAGGAAGCTGAACTTGGTCAATTTGGTGACAAAAAAAATGACGATATTCAAGAACCATCACTACTTCAATCAAAAGAGGCAAATGCTGTACCAAAAGTTCCAAAGAAAGAATTGTTACCAGCGTTGTCCACTAGAAAGGTAAGATCTCCAAAGAAGATTGAAGCGAAAACTCAATCTTCTATTCCAACTACAAGATCACCACAGAAAAAAGTTTCACCAAAACACATGGATATGAAAAACGTTCCACGTCCAAGTCCTCCAAAGGGAATTCAGCAGTTTGAGAAACAGAATGATAACGTCAGTGGCTCCGGTTCCCCTAATGCTATGAAAGCACCATTGCCTATTATGAAAGATTTGCCAAAACCAAAAGATTTTGAGTCCCCAATTAAGCAATCAAATGATGAAGATGCTTTGCCAGAAAATGAGCTTAAATCACCAATGGCTGAAATCATTGATGTACATGCTGATGCCCAATCTCAAGATAGCGATCTGGATGAAAACGATTATGATGATTACTACGCAAATTCAGGTAATGATGATTTCCCATTACAAGCACCAGGTAAATTACATGAAGGTGATGCTACTCCTGGTACCAATGCCACCCCGTTGACAAACGCAAGTTCATCAACCATTAATTCACCATCTTCAAATTCCTATGCTTCTGCCAAATCAAACAAAAACGATATTGTTTCACCACCTCCAATTGAAAAAGATTTACCACCAGTCAAAGACGCAGCACTCACTGATTCATCAGCACCAATTTCCGAAGCTGCTGTTGCTGATCCAATCGCATCAACTGCTCCTATTGCTCAAGTGGCCAAGCAGTCAGCCAAACCACAACCTGCAAGACCTCAACAACAGCCTGTTGCAACTCCTTTGGATCAAACGTTCTTCGCACCACCTTCTGGTATCAAAGATAATAAATTGGCTTCTACTCCACCTCAACAGCTATCACAAGAAGGTGCTAATCCTCCACCAGTGTTAAAAGATACACACAACGCTGACTCATTGAACTCAGCTAACTCAAAAGCTATCCTCAGTCAATTGGATTTGAGTAAGCCATCTGGTCCATTTCCAAGATCCTTACAATCACCAAACAACTTTCCTCCAAACTTTTCAAAATCTCCAGTTGGTTCACCTGCTAGATTCAACACTGGACCAGTTACCCATGGTGGTGCTGCTCGCTCACCAGTACCTCACCCATATCAACAGTTACAACATCACAGTCCTCAAAAACCGATGGGTATGAGAAATTCAAGTGCTCCAGGGCCACAACAGCAATTGCAACCACCAAGAGGCCCAGGTGCTCCACAACATTATGTTCCAAATTCGCCAGGATCAAGAAGTTCAAGTGCACCAAACCGCTTACCACCTCCACCACAACAATCAAGAAATGGGATGGGTCCACCTCCACCAAGTGCACCAAGACAGCAGTTTGCTACACCACCAAACAAACCAATAGAAAAATTTCCCAGTATGCCATCACCTCAGTTCAACTTCACAAAACCATTAAGTCAACCATCTTCACCAAATTCGATTACTCCAAGTAATAGTAGTAATGAAGCATTGCAACAACAAAATGGTGGTAGGAACAAAAGATTTTCAAAACTAGCTGTTGCAACCAAAGATGTTCAGTCACAAATTAAACAATTTTCACAATCAAATTCACCAATTGGTCAAGCTTTTCCAAAGTTTTTCAAAAAAGCATCACATGAAAATTTGAATAAGATCTCAAACTCTACTTCATCTAATTCCTTAGCTCATATTAATGATGGATCTGGTACTGTCGACAAAAAAAAGACTTCATTATTGATTAACAATCCTGAACTTGAAATCAAAAATATTGATTCAATCCCAGAAATTCCATACACACCAAGGGCTTTGAAGGACCAGGCATCATTTGGTACAAGTGGAAGTGATGTGGAATCAAACAGAGAACGTTCATCATCAACTATAAATTCAAAGCTGAAGGAGGACGAAGAGTATAAAAAGGAAATGGAAGATGACCCAGCGGCTGATTTCAACAAACTGATCAATCAAAATAGACAAAGCTTTACGGGTGAAGCAACTTCAGCAAATACAAGCGCTTGCTCACATTCAAACAAATCGTTGCCTGATTTAATAGAATCAAATGAGGGTGACTCAACTGTCCAATCCAAAACTGATCATCTCAAGATTGAGCAAAATTTAGATGGTTTATTAGAAGAAATTAAAGAAAGTTTAGGATCTGAGGAATCTGAAAAATACTTTAGCACTGACGATTTAGCACCAAAACCCCAACTTAATGTAAACTAGAAGAATAGTCGAGGACCGATTATTATGTATATTAGATGAGACACATTTGGTTTTTTTTGGTTTTTGGTTTTTTTATTCATACAATTTATTGCTTACGTTTTCATTATAATTTTTTTTTCTATTTAAAATTGATAATTTTTCTGTTCATATAGCTGGCGATTGCGTTTTGATAATAATACATTCATTAATAGTAAAAAAGACATGTAAAAACGGGCTCAAAATGGCTGTAGAATTCAAAACTGTACTTTTCATTAACTATACAAAATAATTACATGTACAAAATGCGATATGACTTTTGGGTTGTTCATAGTTCATCATGGTCGATAACTACCTTCTCATCCTCGTCTGCTGTTATATAGTCATCATCTGACTCATCATCTTCTTTCTCATCATCATCAGCAGTTACATAGTCCTCGTCTGTATCAACTTCATCATCGGATGAATCAATTTCTTCATCGGTGGAAGCTTCGGATTCTTCCTCGCTAGACGCTTCTTGATCACTTGTTTCAAAGTCTCCTTCATCTTCAACTTCATCTGCACTGGTATAATCATCATCTGAGTCAGCTTTAACAGATTTGGTTTCTTCATCTTCTTTGACTTTTGTTACTGCTTCACTATCATCTGATTCTTCTTGACTTACATCTTCAGTATCTGACTCCTCTGCTGAATCTTCTTCTTCTGGTTCTATAACTTCTTCAGTACCACTAGCATCGGAATCGTCTAGATCTTCATTTTCAGAGGAGAGCTGATATTCGTTATCAGATTCTTCCTCCACATCAGCAGATTCGTCACTGTAAGAATTTGGTTCTTCATTTTCACTAAGATCCTCAGTTTCAGTATTTGAATCCTCTTCAGTCTTTGGCTCAAGATCTGTATCACTTTCAGTCTCAGCATCGGTTAATTCAGGAGTGGAAATTTCCTCTTCAACTTCACTAGCAGCTTCGATTTCTGCATCAGATTCACTATCTGTATCGCTCTCATCATTAGACTGTTCATCATCTGCTTCATCTGCGCTTGAATTTTCAGCATATGAATCAGTCCCGCTAATCATATCATTTTCGTCAGCTGGCGTTTCTGGAATGAATTGCTTGCTCTCAACTGCAGGCGCAGGTTTTGCCTCCATATCATCTTCGAAATCATCACTTTCTAAAACAGCAGTTGAAGTTGCTGATGTTTCAGGTTCTGCAGATGATTTTGTTGCCTTGATATTCTTTTTATCTGGTTCATCAAGTGGTGTTGTGATTTCAATATCCAGTGGTGATGTTCCAGCAACCTTTGATTCTGGAGCGACTGATTCTTCATCTTTGATTTGTGATTTCGAAAGAGTTTCTGGTTCTGTGACTAGCGAAGCTTCTAAAGAGGAGCTTGGTGTGAGCTCTGATGATTTAGTTGATGTTGTCAAGGGTGATAAAGATGTTTCTTTGATCTTGTCTTCGTGTTCTTCAACAGTCTCAGCATCTGTTTCGATTTCAATACCTGGCTTGTAGTCATCCTGTGATCCAACTTCTTCTTCTTCTTTAATTTCCCTAGCACTCAGCTTCGCTCTTGCTGACGCATTTTCGGTATAGGTCAAAGGCTCATTGGTTTCACTTGAAGCTTCAATTATGGTCTGTGCTCCATGGTTTTCATCCAAGCTCACAGAACTTGGCTCATCAGTGCTTGAGATCTTAGAGTGTCTTGAACTCGAAATGGCATCTAGCTTGGAACTTAGCTTTGAGGTCAAAGATTCAAGTTCCTCTTTCACCTTAACATTAATAGGATCCTTTGCGTGAGTTGAAGGTCCAGATTCATAACTTGATTTAACATCTGTTTCAGATTTTGGTTTTGGCGCACTTGTGACAACTGAAATGATTTTAGTTTCTGTTACTGATGTGACTTCAAGCTCTGGTTCAGTAGTAGTGCTAGATGAACTATCCTGAGTTTTAGTTCTCTGTTTTCTCTTCTTTTTCAACTTTCTAGTCTTGCTCTTCTTCTTTTTTTTGAGAACAGATGATGAGCTTAATTCTGAGTCAGAAGCTGATGCACCAGCTTGCGATTTTGATAAGGAAGTTTGAGATGAGATTGGAGCTTCCGAAATGGTTGAAGGAGGGGAAGTGAAAGACTCATATTGGTTCTCTAACGGGATGGCATCTCTCAGCTGTTGACTTTCAGTCGCATACTCAATTTTTGGTTCATCTTTTGTTTCATTGATTTGTTCAGTGGATGTACTCGATGTCTGTGTAAGGGACTTGCTTAGTGGTTCCTCGGATGTTTCATAATCAGTAGCGGTCGGTTCCTCTATCGTTTCATCAACAGTGTCTTCACTCACATATGTCAGAGGTTCCGTGCTAATTGGCTCTTGGGTTGGCTCATCAATGTCGTCACTTGAATCAGCCTCTTCGGTACTGGTGGTACTAGTTTCGCTTGTACTTTTAGCAACAGTAGGCACCTCAGTATTGGAAGACACCTCGTCACTTATGGTATCATCAGCCATATCCGCGGAGCTTGTGAAAAGCTCCCTTTCGCCATCACTTTCACTTTCATTTTCATCATCTTCGTTGTCATTATTAATTTCATTTCTAATTTCTTCATAAATCTCCTCCACAATGTCAGTATTTATTGGTTCCGGAGCTGATGTAATTTGAGATCCAGACCAATCTGAAGATGTCGTAGTTGTTGGGTCGGTTGTAATAGATCTTTGATTTAAAGTGAAATATTCACTAAAATCAACTGAATTTGCTGAATCTCTGGTTTGATACCACCACCAACCTAGTTTCACAAGAACAGCAAGAACAAGAACCTGGAAGGATCTTAGGAAGAAATAATAAATGTAATGAGTTTCTATACCCAGAGCATCTGGGATTTCAATAACGTTAACAGTATTAGCCACAGATACACTTGCTAAGAATTTCCCATTTGGCGATGATGTTAATTTTGAAATTGATAACGAATGAACATTATTGAAAATCTTAATCTTTTTAAGTGACTCTATTTTGAGTAAAACCACTGAATTTTCATTACCAGCTAACGATATAACACCATTTTTTTGATTAACATCGATTGATGTGATAGATTTGATCTTTTTAGAAACGTTTAAATCTTGTTTGATAGTTTTCAATTTACCATTAAGAGACAGTTTAATGACACCAACCCCTGTTTCGTTTTTCAAAGAAACACCCAGTATTAGATGATCATTATTGACAAATTTTACTTTATTCAAGTTGAGATTTGGATCGAAATCAATACGACGTAACAAAGATTTCCCAGTGATGATTGAAATGATCTCCACAGTATTTGTTTTCGTGATGTATGTCAAGTTTTTCCCATCGGGACTTATATCCAAGTCTCTAACTTCATTGTTTGTTTCAATCTCATATTTTTCAAAGAGATTTACCGGATCTAAAATGTGAATTATGGTTGGAGTGGCACTTGACGCAATTGCCGCTATGGAACCATCTCTTGAAATCGTGATAAATTTTTGGTATATAGATGAAGATATCTGCTCTGATCCATTTTCCAATGAAGTAGCAGTTATAAATTTCAAGTGATCTTTGATATATATGAATTTCTGTAAGTTATGATTTTTACCATTTTTAATAGAATCCTGACCTTCGTTACAGCCCAATAGAATTATGTTGTTGTTTGAATCCAGCGAGCTTGGTGCATCGTTTGAATCGTCTAGCTTCAATTCCCTGAACTTTTTGATTGGTTTCTTCTTCTTTGTTAAGTTTATAGTCAATGCAGTTAGTCTATTTGATATTTCATTATTACCTTCGCCTCCACCACCGGTGACCAATAACGTCTGATCGTTCAAGAACTTAGCGCCATATATGGGATACCCGATATCATAATCGGCAGTATTCAGTTTCACCATCGTTAAAGCGAATGATCGAAGCGCACTTGTAGTAGAACCTCCAACTGGTTTGTTGTCAACTATTTTGTTTTTTACCGCTGAGTTTAAAAAAAGTCCCCCAAATATTCTCGAAGCATCTTAGAGAATTGGACTAATACAGAGAATTGAAATTTTTAACTTCCTATTTGGGAAGTCTACCAATAACAGAAGCACCCGGGATGTCAACGGGAGCAAGAAGCACTTTGACACAAAAACTTTACAATACCAGACTTTCGAGCTACAAAGAGTGAACAAAACAAATTATGAGACATAACGACGTTGATATTAAATTAATTAGCGATTGAGGGTATCAATATGAGCCAAAGGGCAATGCAGAGGGGAAGAAAGGGAAAGCAACAAACAAATTAAGGGACAAAAAATTAAAAACCGTACAAACTCCAATGGAAATGGTGAACTCTACTTCAGTTCATAGTTTTTCAATTTTTTGAAAACTTTAGACTCTTTTGGACTTGATGACTGCTGGGGCTGGTCAACGGTAGGTATCTTATCTTCATCATTCACAACTTGTGGATTATTAAATTTTATCGCTATACTTTCTCTTCTATGATGATGTCTTTTACACACATCTCCCTGTGAATGATGGTGATGGTATGAATTAGACCTTGAAGAATGATCGTGATCACAGCTTTGGTTCGATGACGCTGCAGATATTATTGAGCTTGAGCGGTCTTGTGATGAATAATCTATGGAGTTTTGCATCTCTTCAAAATCCTGATCCATACTATCCACACCATCAGATACATGTGTACAGTTTGTAAGTATTGAAGATTTTCTTGAGCGGCTTGATCTGATTTTGTAATCCTCTGTACTTTCGTGTGTTGGGTTCTCTTTATTTTTCTGTATTGTTGGTAACGAAGTTGATCTGAGTAAAACAGGAGCCTTGGGACGTTCCGGTATGGCTTCGTGTTGAGTTTGTTGGGGATGAAACTCCGAGCTCTGGACCATGGAGTTTCTAGGAGATTGCAAAGGGGAAGTCCTAGCTGACTGTGAGTACTGGCTCATTCTTAACGATTGTTGAGGTGAGGCCCTGTAGTACATTAGCCTAGCATGTAATGGTGAGTTATATTTGATGTGATTTGCCTGATCAAATTGTATCTCAAATCTTGAGTTTCTTGGTGATAGAGGTGATTGATTTTGTGGTTCACCATTTGGTACGGGATAGGTAAACGATGTATCCAGGGTGTTCATAATGTCTCTCTCTATCCTTTCACTATCTTATAAACATGTATCTTATCTTTGTATTAATGAGTTGGTGGTGATAATATTGTTTAAAGTGGAAATAATTTAAAGAATTTCACTCGTTTTTATACATTCCAGTTATGATCAATATGTATGTTTTGAGTTTTGGTCCTTTATACGCAAGGAAAGCTAAATTTATTTTTCGTAAAGCAGTGAGTTTATCAGGGACATAAGATTAAAAGCAAGATAAAATTTATAAATAACAAGCGGGCTGTATTAGATAAAGGTTCTTATGTCACCAATACAAAAATTGTACCTTTACGATGGAATCCGTCATATTGGTTGCTTATGTTGAGCAATGTCTCGATAGCACTAATTCCGTCAAAAAAACACTAATAGTAAAATTTACCCCCAACGATTTTACAATAATACAGAGTGTAATGTATGCAATGTATTGTGAGAGGTCTAGATCATGGGGGGCTTGTTACAGTGTGTTTCATAAAATTATACTTTATAACCTGTTTGGTTAAGTTATTTTACCTCTGAATAAGAGACACATTCAAATGACTTTAAAGTTTTTGTCTGATCTGGGGTAAAATCGGTTGATGATTCAGTTTTAAGGGTGAAGTTGAACATATATCACGCCATCTGGTTAAACGATTCTATTTTAAAGAGTTTGGGATAATCAGGGTACAAAATAGATCAAGAACTATTATCACTATTGATAATATATTGATTTACTGTTCCATTGCTAATACATCAAAACGTTTTTATGCACATATCTGTTTTTGCTTCTGATCGTGTATTGCTCATCCTTTCTTTTTTGCTTCGATGAGCAAACGCTTGTGACAAAGATCAAAAAAAAAATATTGAGTGTTGAATGACACAATAATGAAAAACAACGTTGATCAGGAACAGAACAGAATAAGTAAATAATAAACTATAATTAATCTAATAAGAATAATAACAATAATGATAGTATTTACATCTGTGGTTTTCTTATTGACCAAGCTAATTGTAATGGATTTCATTATCCCATTTTAACACTTTTTGCATTACTTGAAATTCAGACGCCGCCATCCACCAATTTTCATTTCGGGAACCCTTCACCCTCCATAATTAAATAAAACACACAGATGTCAAACGGCAAAATAACTTGGTTTATACACAAGTGGTCAACAGAATTCCATATAGACTGAATAACATGGTCACTAAACTATCAAATCAGTGATACCGCTCGCTACTACTCTATTCTATTCTACTATATATATATTAAATCCCACCGTGTTATTCTTTGTTTAAAGAATTTCGCGCTTGTGTCGGAAAAACTATAAAGTCTTTGACGTATCCTTTAATTTTCCACCCTTTAGACACATTTCCAATATATACTTCAGCTTATTTCAAGAGTTATACAATTTTATAAAGATAATATTATAATGGCACCATTAGGCTTAGGATTCGTCGGTACTGGTATCTTCGCTACCGATAAGCATTTACCAACTTTTAAACAATACCCAGAACATTTCAAGCCCGTTGCCGCTTACAATAGAACTAAAGCTAAAGCTGAAACTTTTGCCTCAAAAGCTGACATCTCATCTGAACATGTCCACGACTCATTAGAACATATCTTGAACGATCCAGAAGTTGACTTTATCGATGCCTTATTACCAGCGCAAAATAACTATGAAACTATTAAAGCTTCAATAGACGCTGGTAAACCAATCTTGGTTGAAAAACCAATCGCAGCTGATTTAGACGATGCTGCTAAAATTGTTAAACTAAGTGAACAAACCGAATTACCAATCTTGATTGGTGAACAATGGTGTTATTTCAGATCAATCGATTTGATTAAAGAAAGATTGGACAAGATTGGTCCTGTTGTCTCATTCACTTATAGATCAACCGGCCCATTCTACAGTGAAAACAAATATCTACAGACTTCTTGGAGACAAAATCCTAAACACATCGGTGGATTCCTAAGTGATGGTGGTGTTCATCAACTGGCTTTGTTAACTGAAGTCCTCGGTGGCTTTAAAAATATAAGTGCTCACACAAAACAAGTTCGTAAAGAATCAGGTACAGACGATATCTTGTTCTCCACAGTGAAATTGGAAAATGATATCATTGGTACTTTCACTTACGGTTCAGCTTTTGGCGCTATCGAAAAACATGGCTCTTTCATCATTTACGGTGTTAATGGTTCAATCACTTTGGATTTTAGTGCCAAAAACCCACACAAGAAATTGACAACTTTAGTCGGTGCATACGGTGAAAAAATTGAAGATGAAGAAGTTTTAGAATTTGATGAAGATCCAACAAATGGTGTCGGTTTAGAATTTGAAAATTTCTATGAAGCAGTCACTAAAAAGGACAAGACATTATTGAAATCAACACCTGCTAAAACTTATCACCATTTAGCTATCATCGCTGCTGCCTTGGAGAGTTCTAAAAATGATGGTACTACAGTTAAAATTTCAAAACCATAACTGAAACATTAAAATTGTCTATTAATTTATTTATGAAAAAATCGTTAGAATATACAGGTTTATCTTCTATTCATCTTAGTTAACAACGTAGATACACCAGCAGCTATTATGGAAACACCGAGAATAACAACAAGCATCATATTTGAATATTCATAAGTTCTTGCCTTATCAGCTGGCCAGCCACTATAAAGTGCATAAGTAGCCATAACTGAACCCAAATTACCTAACCCACTAACTAATGCACTTGAAACGGCAATCCCAATATCACCATGCTTAGCACCAATGATCTCTGCAGTCATTGACATACAGGTTGGTACAGTTGGTCCCAATCCAAACCCGGCAATCAACAACCCACCATATCTTGACCATTTATGTTGAGCATAGTTACAAACGATAAGACCAATTATAATAATTAAAGTTGCAAATGAAAAAATCAATGGCCTAAATCTCTTGAATATATCAGAAAATGGCGTTATCAGTAAGATACCACCTAAATCAAATAACCAAATCGGTGCGTATAATAAACTAACATTGATTGAACTAACACCCAGCACGGCTTTGATCAAAGTAGTACCAAACACTGCTAACCCAAATCCTGTACCAACAACACCAAAATACATCATGATCAATGGCCAAACATTGATATCAGAGAAAATTTTCCAAATCTCTCTATAACCCCATTTGACTTTTGTGTTGTACATTGACATTTCTCTTTGATGTAACTCGCGTTCTTCTGGGCTCAAGGGATAGACATTCAATTTTCTCATCTTGTTCAAAAACACAAATCTTGATGATTCCTTACGTTCTAGGTCATCATCGGGTAGCCAGACTAACAGCAGTAAACTAACGAAAATTGTCACAACACCATAGATCAAGTACAACCATCTCCAGCCTTCCATACCACGAGTCATATCCATTTTTTGGAACCCTGCAGCAACAAGACCAGCAGCAGCAGCACTAATTTGAGCTGCAGTGAAATAATAACCAATTCTTCTAGTCATTCTATGAGGTGGATACCACAAACTAACGTAGTAACTCAACCCAGGCCAAGTTCCTGCTCCAGCAACACCACTAATAAATCTTACTGCAATGATACCTCCAGCGTTGGATAGAGCAGCATAGCAAGCATACACGATCCCAACAGTAAGCACTATTCTTGATAGCCAGGCCTGTGGTGCCAATCTTGTCATTGCCATATTCATTGGAACATCAAATATGATATAACCAACGTAATATAAAGCAGAGGCAGTGGAGGTATCATGAGTTTTCAGCTTCAGTGTTTGTGACAGAGAGTGACCAGCTTCGGAATTCATAGTCAAAGTGTTACCATAAGCTGAGGACCCAAACGATGTTAGGAAATACATGCACCATAAAGCTGGAATAATTCGAAGGTCTAGCTTCCAATATATCTTATTCAGCTTTTGTAGCTCTTCAGGTGTAAACGCATCATATTGTTCTTCTTGCTCCTGTACTTCATGTTGTAATTTTGATTGAGTCGATTGCACGCAGTCGTTCTTGGATTCTATTGATGAATCTACTTCTTCCGCCATCTCAAAATTTTATGGTCTTTGTTTCGTTGGTGGATGTTATGATTGCAATTTTTCACTAATGAGGATTTTCTCAAGTTTTTATACAATAGTATCAAGACCAACAATAAACTTATTTTCTGAGTCTGAAAATCAAAATGGTTAAAATTCCCAACAAGATACAGTTTCCCGGTATCTTGTGAGTCCTTGTGAATCATCACACGAAACAATTTAGAATGATTCTTTAATACTTAATCATTTGCGTCCTATGCAACTTGCATGAATTTTTCAAAAATTGACATAATGATTCTCAATAATTACCCAATACGGTAATTATTGGGAGTCTTTTAGTCTTAATTGTTGAAAAGAAAAAAGATTGTTCGGCCGGTGCAGGTGCAAATACAATACGTAAATGATTTAATAGAGATGCTCTGGGTTTCTTTATCGTTCTTGAAAGCTTGTCAGTTTAACATTTCGATAAAATACAATGCTACAAACTGTCTGGACGTAGAAGTTCACTTTCAGGCGTTTGTTTTTGCCCACAGATTTTCAATTTTAATTGCATCTCAAAGGTACAACAATATACCATATGTATTTTCATATGTAAATTTAATAAAGTCAAAGAGCCTGCCCCATAACTTTTGATACATATATACAAGTATTAGATATTATCTTGCCAAACAGTCGTACCATCTTTGCTAGCCCATTTATGATAGCATAATGTTCATTTCCCAGTCTTTGTGAACACTAAACCAACTATCATTTTTTTGCTTGTTTTCCCTTCTTCTCCAAACTTCAAACATGATTTGTCTTGCACCCCAATATGACCCAAGCCCTGTTACGCTAAGCGATGCCGCCCACTCTTTATATCTATTCTGTAGCTTTGGACTTATTGCAGAACAACCCCCAATGAAACCTTGCCAAAATAGTGGAATCATTCTAATTTTACCTTCTTCCATCACTTTTTGTAAGCTCTCGAGATGTTCAATACATTTTTCTGAGTAGTTTTGCAGCAATATATGACTCAAATCACGAACCATAGTGAAATAATAAATGATCAAGGCGTTGTAGAAACTCATACAGTGATGGTAAATACCCTGATGTGAATAACTTAAAAAGTCACCGCTTTTGTCATCTTTCAAACGCCATTCGTTGCTCCATGATAGTAATTTGCTCTCAAACTTTAAACACAGTTCGTCTATATGTTCTTTCTTGGCTTCAGTTTCACCTTTGCCTTCGATATAAAATCTAATCTTTAGTAGATTGACAGTATCACTAAACAAAAGAATCATTGAATTTGGGATTCCGTACAACGCATCGGTTAGCAGCAACTCTTTGGATACTTTTGACGAGGGAGAAGCACCTTCATTTATGAAAGCAGGCGAATAAACATTGGGTGTTGTCTTTTCACTCAACAAACTTGCCAATTCTTCTTTATCAACAGATCCAGCTGTAGTCTTTATATCTGCTTCTGATTTATCCTCTAAAGCATCTGTTTTCTTCGCACTTTCAGATGTATTAATGTTGAAAAAAACATTTTCAACTTTCTCCCTCAATTGGTCACTTATTGTGTTTAGATTCTCATGATTTGTTGAATCTTGCATGTTTTTCAAAAATGAGAAAATACGATGCAACAATTTTGCCTTGTGACTGACGATTGGTCTTTCAGCCATTCTTTTAGCTATAATTCCCTCACAAACTGATATATGATACTGACAATCAGCCATAGTACCCCAGACAATATCGATTGTGTTCATTGATAGAATAGCAGTGACGACATCCTTATAACTCTCATTCTTGAGATCTGGCACATCACTTTCCAGCATCTTCTTCAAAAATGCAGAAGCTTGTAATCTAAGCTCGATACCCAAATTTAAAAAGAACTTTGTCTCTGGAGAGCCCTTCTCATATCTCGATTGTAAATTGAAGCATGAAACAGCCATCAATGCATTTAGTAATGAAGCTCTCGAATATGGGGTACGTCCCAGCCCACTTATGTCACCAATCGCACGCAACGCCCTTGGAAAGTAAATAGTTTTCCAAGGATTTTTTGGGAAAGCCACCACTGTCATTAGATCCGCAACTTCATTGATATAGTGCTGTAGTAGAAATCTCGTCAATGGTGATACTTGTAGTGAATTGTTTGAGATGGAAATTGACAAAGGGATATTTTCCCGTGTTGGTAACGTTATAATTTTCAAGATTTCCTCTGGCATCTTAGACTCTGCTGTACTGATCACTATCTCGGCATCTTCGTCAAATATTACCTCTTCTTCTTGTACACGATTCATCGTGGCATGGTTATTAGCGGTACCTTGTCCCATGGCGCCATTGATACTTTCATTATCAGCACCGATATTTGTTGGGTGCGATCTTAAAGCGTTAAAAACTTCTTTATCATAAGGATATAACTCTGGCAGACCAAATGTGTCATTATTCAAAGCCACCGGGGTATCTGTTGTAGCGAAGGGGGTCATAAAGTCAATGTTATTAAAATTATCATTAAATGTAGCCGCCGTGGCAGATAACATAGCATCGTATCTCAGTTCATTGGATAGCCATTCATTATTCAGATTCATCTTATTTTGTTCCTCAAATAGGTTCCCTAGTTGCACATGTACCCCGTTATTGTTGTTGTTGTCGGTGCCGCTGATATTGTTGACGTTGTTATTATTGTTTCCATTGATATTTCCATTATTCTGCCGTATATCATCATTATCAGGTTTATTTTGAGTTAGCGCTGGAGATTGAGTTCTATCTTGGTTTAATGTCGATGGTGAATCTGTATTTCTATACTTTGTTTTGTTTAGTTTCCTTCTCTTCCTCATCAAATGTGATGGTATATTTCTCAAGCCTTCAAAAACACCGAACGGCCCTTGCATCCAGGTTTGATAATGTTCTATTAAGCTATAGTCTGGACTATGGAGCAGTCCTAAATCTCTATCCATTTCTTCATACGTTTCATATTCTCTATCATATTTGACAAAATCTATATTACGCCTTTGGAAAGATTTTTCAGTATCACTGTCATCATTATCATCCTTCGAGGAAGCAGGTAATTGATAGCCATACTTGTCAAATTTGATAGGTTTTGACCAGCACAAATTGATCTGATACCCTGCGCATATTAGCCCTGACTTTTCACACCTTTTACAAAACGGCTTTCCTAGATCACATTTGATCTTTCTTGAACGACAAGTTGCACAACCGGTAAATGTTTTAGTCTTTTTCTTTCTTACAGGTTTCACGACCTTGGAGTTCTTTACAGACATCTTGGCCTCGCTGATTAAAACCCCCAAACCGCCAAAGAATAAGACACTAATATACAAGATTCTTCAAGAGCAGTTGTAAGCAAACCACATCGGATTCTTAGTTCCCTGTCTTTTCCTATATTCCTGCTGCTTAATTATTGAACTGCGAAAACCATCCAAGTTTTCCCTGTACCCTCGGAGATGAGTTTGTTAAGTATGGGGATCATCACGTTCTTGGTTAGGAGTTCCGACTAATTGTTGATAAATTGCAAAAGATAACTTTAAATCGAATAATCAATAAAGAAGAAACAATCAGCTACAGAAATACCATTCTTGGATCATTGAATTTCAATATGGCAGAAAGGAGAAGAAAGAAAAGTAAATTCTTCACACCAGACGTTAAATCTTTGTTGTATGCATTCGGTGATGTTGAGAATCCCTTACCAGAAACCGTGAATGCTTTAGAAGATATCTTGATAACTTATATCATTGATACAGTGGGTATACTTGTGTGTTGTTGAAGCTTCGAAACTCTTTACTAACTACTTGAAAAGTGTCACGAGGCATCGTCATTTGCAAAGACTACAAGACGTCAAAAGATCAAAGTTGATGATTTCAAATTCGTACTACGAAGAGATCCTGTGAAACATGGACGTGTTCAAGAATTGTTAAACTTGCAAAAGATTATTACAGATGCTAGAAAGCAATTCGATAACAGTGAAGGTAAATCTCTTAAGAATGCAAATTATGTACCTGAAGACGATGATGATGACGATAAGGGAAGTGAAAAAGAAGATATGGATGATAAAGAAGAGTTAGACCTTGGTGATGTTACCTCGGGTACTGCAGGAGCCCCAAGTTCTCAACCAGCTGATGCATCAGAAGGAGCTTCAAAGAAGAATGGTAAGAAATCTGATAAAGCGTCTGCTACTGGTGAACAAGATCCAAAGAAGAAGCCTAAGAGGAAATATAATAAAGATCCAAATAAAGAGAGGAAACCTTACAAGAAGAGAGCTAAAAAGGGTGAACAACCAGTGGCCACTCCGAAATGAAATCTTCAAACGCTTTTAATGACCTTTACTATTGTTTAACGAAATTTAATGTAATATCTTTTTTTATTTAAAGCCCATATATATTAGTATGTACATCTAAAATCATGATTTTCGTAACTTCTTGAAATTCTCTATATATAAATCAATGACAAAAACAAAACTCCGATTATTGCAAAATTTTGAATAGATATTCTTCAGATTCTTGTTGTGAATAAGCTTTGTTACCGATGAACAAGTTCCACCATTGATTCAGTTTGAACAAAACAATATGGACAAAGTTTTTTGGTAGATTATAGTAACTTCTGAAGATGAATTTCAAAGCGTCGTTAACGGCATTCAACTCTTGATAAAATGCACTTTTGAAACTCTTATCTTGTTTCAGATCATCATCAAATTCATCAGTAACTTCACGGTCGTCTTCGAATGCGAAATCTTTTGGTTCATTCTTATTTAGGGATGGTGCTCTATATGTGTTTTTATCCAATGGGACTTCGTCGTCGGCAGTTTGAGCAGCTTCACCAATATCCAAATAATTGAAGTTTTGAATAGATTCAATTGACTTGGTCAATCTATCAAAAGTATTAAACAATGATTTAATCTCGTTCTTCTTCAAACTTTTCAAAACTTTTGGTGATTCAAATAAAATTTTCAATGCAGTGGCATAACCTGTTGATTGAACTTTCCCCCATAATCTACATCTATCACAAGTAACACAGTCCATCAATCTAGTAACGTTTTTGAACTTCAATTTGAATTCCTCTTTGATTTCATGGTTTTCAAACATCAGATCCTCATTGAAAATTTGTAAATCGTGTGGTAAGTTCTCAATGATTTTGTTAATTTGTCTTTTGATTGAACGATCTTTAGCTGAATCTAATGTATTAAACTTGATCTCGTTCAAGTATGGTGAAATCTTCAATAAAGCTCTACTAACCAAAGCATAGTTGAAATAAATGTTTTCAATACGCTCTGGGTAATTACCAACTTTGAACTTGAACAATTCAAGATTTGGTTCCCATGAATTTGTGACATTGTTGTAATATTCATTTGATAAATGGGTGGAAACGGAAGAGTGGAAACCTGATATAATTTGATAAAACACCTTCTGTTCAATATCACATTCACCTTCTAGTTGATTTTGATAAATCATCCCCCAGATATTTCTTTCCGGAGTTGGTATGTATCCGGTAAATCTTTCTGGATTTCTTGAGATATCGATAATAACACCATTTTTTTCATCAATATCACACCATTCGTCATCATCAACGCTTATTTTCTTATCCGATACACAGAGTGAGTCTAAGAATGAGTCTTGGTTCAAATTACTTAGCTTATCAACTTGTTCATCGACATCATAATCATAATCATTTGTATGAACATCGAGGTCCAACTGACAACCAGGGCTAAAACATATAGATTGGCATTCGAAAAATGGACACTGCATATCCAAGTTGAATTGGTAATGCTTGAAGTAATCATTTTGTACCAAGGAATGAACATTTGAACGTATTTTTTGATTTATGTTGTTGATCTGGTTATAAGTCAAATCACAACACTCATTATTAATTATCTTGCTTGATTCGACATCAAATAAGTTGGCGGCAAACGTAATGGGTATAAGTGAAAACAGTTTTATGAGTTTCATTTTGGATTTGATTTGATAAGTTCTCCTAAATCTAATGGGCCTAATAGGAAAATAATCAAAGATAAGACAAGATCAAACGGTTTTGCCTCTTGAAAGTGTAAACGTAACTATTGATGAAGTGTCATTTTGAAATTATAAATCAGAAGACGGTTAGAAAAAAAAGAAAATCCGTTACGCGATGAGTTGATTATGTCAGTGCTTATGTCATTGCTTATGTCAGTGATTATGTCAGAGTTGTATGTGCCTAATACAGTGCTAATTGATCAAACCCTTTTCAAAGATCTCCTTGATAACGTCAAGTATTGCAATGTTTTCCTGTTGAAGTTCTCTCTGTATAATCAAATTGTTCAAGTTGACCTGGTTGTGTCTTGGTTGTTGTCGTTTATTGTGCTGCTTTTGCGGTGGTTGATGGTTGAACCTCTTATTAGGTTGTTGAGTATTATTAGAATTTCTTCTTTTGCGATTGTTTTGTCTATTGTTAGTGCTCTTAATACTTGGTGCCTCTGTTTGCTCATCTATTACCCTTTGGTTTGAAATCTTCTTCATCCAGTTTAGTTTCCGCTGTTTGATCCATTCTTCAATATCTTGTTCGGTGTTGAGTATGATATTAGTGCCGAAAACTGGTACTGGTGGTTTCCCCTTCTCTTCCTTTGGTTGTGGGATTTCCTCTTTCTCATTCTTATCCTGGGGCATAACTTGTGGAGCGTCTTGCTTTTGTAGCTCTACAAGTTCTTTACCTGTTTGGTTCGGCAAATGGTTTGGTAAACTTGACACATTTTTGGGTAGTTGATTTGGTAATTGATTTGGTAGATGTGTAGGCAAATCGAATGGCAGAGCATTGTTGGCATTTTTAGAGTTACCATATATTTGGTCCATGATGCTTAATTATTGGGCAACTAGCTTGAGAATAACGCCAAGTCTATATAGCATAAACAAAAGGGTTCAAATACTGTGATGTCAATGGTTTTTTGAATAAAATGAAAAAATTCAATTTTTTGTATGTAAAGTTCAAATTCGCGATACACACACACACAGGGCTATTGTCTCTATTAGGTATCAATTACTTTATACTGATTGTAACCTAGTCTAGAGGGATATTGTACTAAATATTGTAGATCACTAAAATTTAGGAATAAACATATTGGAGAGTTAAATTTATAATAAACTTTAAAAGGTTTTTGTAGCTTAAAATGTAAAAGTCAATAATAAAAAGTAATGGCAGTATTTATGATCAAAAATCATACCAAAATAAAAAACAAAACAAGTTAAAAATGTTCTTTGAAATTTATTAATAAAGCTAAAGTAACCTGCATAATCTAGCTAGAAATCATTTAGCTTAGCTGAAGTCACATTAGCTGATTTTTCGGGTTATATATCATACAGGCGACAATACCCGAGATATTACTTAAGCGATGAGGATCATTGATGAGTAGACTGATCTTGAAATGCTAATGTATATATGATACATACAAATAACTGAATTTCAATACACGAAGGAAGCTGTTTAGTGTTACTAATTGTAAGATTCTCTTCGGCTTTGGTCGAGGTTGCTGTCTATATAGTTTTTATGTTTAATATTCATGTGTTTCACATGCCTCTGGTGCTTCTACTGATAAAAACTCGACAATTGGGTAAAGGGCTCGATAAAATTTATTGATCGAAACAAGCTACACTATTTGACGCTACTGGGACACTGATATATTTCAAAGAATCGAGCTCTAGCTCAACAGGATATATTTGACTAATTATTGTACTGAGGGTCTTATACCAAATTCAATATACGACTCAAAAAATACTACCTCCTGTCTTCAAACTTTGGATGCTTAACCACTAATACTGCGAAACTGAGTAACATAGTTATCGAAGTACCTCAAGCTTATCTATTGGACCATCTCGATCCAGATAAATCAAAGCTAAAGTTCCTTTCTAATAGAAAGGAATAAGCTCATCGCAGAGGGTAACCAAGATATGGCATCTGCTTATATAATCACCATATAGTTAAGAAAAAAAAATTTCTGACATAAACCTATATGCATTTCCATCTAATTGACTTATCCAAAGTGATAATATTAAGCAGACTACTACTTGAACCATGGCTAGAAAGAAGTCCGCTACTAAAAAAGCTCGTGAAGAAGCTGAAAAAGCTGAGAAACTAAAACTCGAAGCCCAAAAGCAACAAATTGAAGAAGAATCAGATTCAGATGAGGAATCTTCTGAATCAGAAGAAGAAGATGACTTTGGTGAACTGATTACTGAAGACGTTGATCAAGGAATCGAAAAAGTTTTACAAGCTATCAAAACTGGAGATAAAGCTCTATTTGATCCAAACGTTAAGTTCTTTAGCGAACTAGAGGCAAATGAAAAAAGTGACAAGAAAGAGAAACCAATCTATTTGAAAGATTATCATAGAATGAATTTGTTGTCTGGTGATGCTTTAAAAGAAAATGAAGAATTGGATCAAGAGGATTTCAAGACCTACGATCAAGAAAAGCAAGAAGAACGTGAAGAAGTTTTATCAGAAATCAAGAACGCTTTTGCACAAGCTGATGATGACTCAAATGACGATGACGACGATGATGTGTTTTTGAAGAAGAAGGATTCAAAGGGTGATGAACAAGAGATTGCAAGCAGACTACCAAATCCAGCAGTTGATGAAGAAAAGTTTTTACTAGAGTTTGCTAATCAACATGCATGGATTCCACAAAAGGGTGATAAAATAATAAACTTAGACAAGCAAGGTGAAGAAGACGATGAAGAATTTGATGAGGCAGCAGATAGATTCGAAAACGCTTATAACTTCAGATACGAAGATCCTAATGCTGCAGAGATTATAAGTTATGCTCGTAATCAAGCTACAGTAAGAAGAAGTAATTCAAATGGTCGTAGACAAAAAAGAGAACAACAAAAGCTAGAAAGGGAAAAGTTGAAAGAGGAGAAGGAAAAACAAGTCACCAAGAAGAAGAATGAAAAAGTTAATAAATTAGCAGATATTTTAGAACAGATCAAAAACGATTATGGTGCTGAAATTAGCGATGACTTGGTTAAAAAAATCAGCAATGCACTACTTGACAAAGATTTTGACGACTCACAATGGGATTCTTTGTTACAAGAAATTTTCAATGATGAATTTTATAATGACGACGCAACAAAACCAACCTGGGGTGATGATGATGAAATCATGAAAGATTTCAAACAGGGCCAAGAGGAAGGAGAAGAAGAAGAAGATGATGATGATGAGGCAGAAGGTGAAAACGAAGAGGAAGATCAGGGTGAAGATATAGGCGAAGAACCACCAAAGAAAAAGAGCAAAAAGGATGAATTAAAGGAAAAGAAAGATAAGAAAAAGGAAAAAAAGCGTCTTAAAGAATTAGCTGAAAAAGCAGTCGAAGCTAACAAAGCACAACTTATAGAACAAGTTGAAGAAGAACGTGAAGGTCGCTCTAAGGAGAAGAAAGAAACTTTCAAATATCGTGAAGTCTCACCTGAAGCTTTCGGTTTAACAACGAGAGAGATTTTAATAGCTGATGATTCTCAATTGAATGAATTTGTCGGTTTGAAAAAATACGCACCATATAGACCAAGGGAGCAAAGAATAAAAGATAGAAGAAAATTAGCAAAGGCTAAACAGTTGAAAGAATGGAGAAAGAAAGTTTTCAAAAATGAAAATGGACCTCAAGTTGAAGCTGATAAGGATGGTGATATTATCATCCCAATTGAAGATGATAGCAAGATCAAGAACAAGAAAAGAAAACATCATAAATCATAGAATCAAGGAAGGAACTACAGTTTGTATTTGAGGTATATAATAGAGTATGAATTGATTATTTAACTGAGTATTCAGATATGTAGTATAAAGAATCTAATCGAATTATACTATATTTGGGGTGCTCGTGATTGATCTTGTCCGCTTTTTGAAAGATCCTGGTTTCATAAAGCCTAAAATCGACTGTCTTGAAGATGTATTAGATTGGATTGCTTGATCATCATGCGAACCGTAAACATTTATGTAATAGTTACCAACGACTAACAAGAATATAACAATAGCCAATAATACACCAAAAATACCGAAAAACCACGAAAGATTGTCTCCAGCCTCTCCAGGGACTCTTACATTCATACCGAATAAACCGGTAACGATGTTTAGCGGAACCAAGATTGTACCGATTAATGTCACTTTTGAAAGCATTGTAGTGATCTGATTGTTTGAGTTGAAAGATTTATACTGTAGTTGTGCTAAATAGTTAGCATGAGATCTTGAAAAGATCTTTTCATACGATAACAAATTTTGATGCATTGTGACAATATGGTCTTGAATATCACTTAGGTACAATGCAATTTCAGCACCTGGTTGAGCTTGAACACCATGATTTGGCGTAGAGTATTGATTTTGTAATTCATCTTGACATCTTTTAGCAAACATTTTGATAACATCCGCTTTATTAGATAACAGTCTCATCAAGATCATAATCTTACGACGGGCAATAACAATTTTTTGTAGCATTAGGGCAAAACCTGATTCTTCTGCAGAGAAAACTTGGTCTTCAATGGCATCTGCTTCATGTTCAATAGAATAAATCACCGGTCCAAAGCTATCAGTGATATCATCAATCAAGGCGTAACAAATCCAGTCAGGGGAGACTGTGACATGTTCCCTTAATTGTCTAACTCTTCTTCTAACATTCACAGCATGAGAAACTGAGCTGAAATGGAAACTTAATATACCATCTGGAAACACTAGTATGTAGAAATTGATTGGTTCCAGAAAGTCTTCATTTTCATCATCGTTTTCAAAAGTATGAAATGAAACAAAGTAGTAAGTACTAAACAATTCAACTTTCTCCCTAGGTTCTTGCATTCTTATATCTTCAGCAGTCAATGGGTGGATACCAAATGCCTTTGCCAAGGCTCTCATCTCAGTGTCTGTGGGACAACTGCAATCTAGCCACCACGTAGCTCCACCGCTTTCGAAAAGCTCAGCAACGGACTCTCCTGGTTTCACCAAGGATTTCAAGTCTGGACAATGGATTGTTTTATCAGAATCAGCATTGAAGAAGCTAAAACGAGTTGGGGCATCGATACCAGCTTCAAACCTGTTGGCACCAAAGACAACTTCTTCCTCACTGAAATCCTTCTCTGGAACAAATTCATCGCTTGGTGAAACGCTCGAGTTTTCAGCAGCACGCTGGTCCTTTCTTGATTCTTCAATAAAAGCATCAATCTCATCTAGTTTGTAGTAGCCGCTGAATTTATCTTCATCTGGAACTAAAGGAAAACAAACATCCTGTTCGGTGTCCTTAGAGTCCATCGATGTGCGTGATGCATTTTCAAGATCCTTATTAAATGAGTTGGCTCTAAAAGGTTGATTAATCTCATCTTTGGAAAACCCTGCAAAGGAACTGGCACGATAACTTCTTGCATTTTTGGAAGCTTCAGAAGCGCCTTGTTGATGCTGATTAGCAACAGAATCACGACGAACCGGTAATGAAGTCGGTTGATTCCTATGGTCATACAAATCTTGTTGTCTGAGGGCGCTTGATGGTGACATGGAGCGAACACTTGTACCGCCAGACATCTTAGCAACTTTGAATTTATTTATCTCTGCTTTGAATGACAATTGCTTAACGCTCTGGGTAAGCGGCTTCGTTTGTAAGTGTAGTTAGCTGTTCAGATTTATTCATCGCTGTATACAATTCAGCGACCTGTATCATCTATAGTAGTTATGATTTCTTTAAAGAGATAATAGGTTCGACAAAGTTTTCAGGATATGCGCCATCCTTTATACAAATTGGCCCAAAGAAAAAAAGCTTAGCATATAATAATAACTGTGAAAATCTTTCTGCATACTTTTTTTCTTAGCGAAACTAATTCATCTTTCAAATTTAACTAACAAACCTGTAAAGCAGGGTCTCCTAAAAATGCACATATATTATTTGCTCTCACAGCATAGATGAATAGATAATCAGACCACCACACACACATTGTATAGACATTACTATATGCTGAACATGCAAATTTCAGCAAGGCATCTCGTACAAGTAGACAAAATTTCAAACGCCGTTTTATGGACCCTTCAAAATTTTTTTTGTTCTTCTGTTTAGCGATGCAGAGACGCGGAGGTACAAAGGGAAGCCGAAAAGAGCGAAATGGAATTACAAAAATAGGTATAACCATTCAGTGTGTCTAAGTTTAAAATGCCATAATATTAATTTGAAACAAACAGTGTAATAAATATGAATCAGTAGAAATATATTTCTATCAAAGTCAAATTTTGGGAAAAAAAATTGATAAAGGAAAACAACAAATAGTATTAAAAAATGATATTCAATGCAATAAAGTGATATATAACAAAAGCAAACGTATAAAAACACATATACTAAAACAAAACAATAATAATGGAAACCAACACCCCTCCCCTTCTTGTGAGCACAAACTAAATGATAATGTTTTTTAATCAATCATAACGATTGATTCTACTTGGGAAACTTAAAATAGAACGTGTCTCTCTTTGAATCGGTGCCGTTGTTCTGCGAGGTTTACCAAACCCCAAAATTGAACGTCTACCAGCACCTGGATTGGCAGCTTCTTCTTGCTCTCTAGCTTTCCTAGTTAGCCACCAATTGGCAACAACTGAGAATGTAATAATCAACAAAAATAGACAACCCAAAATACCGAAAAACCATCCTAAATTAGATCCATCTTGGCCTGGAACTCTAACATTCATACCAAATAAACCTGTGATTAAATTTAAAGGAACCAAAATGGTACCGATCAATGTAACTTTTGATAACATTTCAGTAACTTTGTTATTAGAGTTGAAAGATTCAACTTGTAATTGTGCTAAATAATTGGAATGGGAACGTGAAAAAATCTTTTCATAAGATAATAAATTCTGAAACATAGTAACAACATGATCTTGAATATCGCCTAAATATAACGCAATATCGGCTCTTGGTTGTGCTTGATGTTGCTGATGTTGTTGTTGGTGTTGTTGTTGTGAATGTGGATTATGAATAGAGCTTGATGCTTGTGACGACAAGTTTGCCAAATTGATATTTGAAGTGAGAGCAGGTCCTATACCTTGAGCTTCATCTTGACATCTTTTAGCAAACATCTTGATAACATCAGCTTTGCCAGACAATAGTCTCATCAATGTCATTACCTTGCGACGTGATTCACCAATTTTTTGCAACATATGACTGAAATCCATTTCTCTTGTTAAAAAGACTTGATCTTCAATTGCATCAGCTTCGTATTCAATTGCGTGGATTACTGGTGCAAAACTATCTGTAATGTCATCAATCAAGGCATAACATAACCAATCAGCTGAAACATCAACATAATCACGTAATTGTCTAACACGTCTTCTAACATTAGCAGCATGTGAAATTGGACCAAAATGGAAAGTTAGTACACCTTCACGGAATACCACAATATAAACATTAATTGGTTCCAAAAATTCTTCACTTTCTTTATCACTTTCAAAAGTATGGAAACAAACGAAATAATAAGATCTAAACAATTCAACTTTTTCACGAGTTTCTTGCATACGAATATCTTCAGCGGTTAAAGGATGGATACCAAAAGCTTTAGCTAAAACTTTCATTTCGGCATCTGTTGGACAAATACAATCCAACCACCAAGTAGCTTGACCAGATCTAAACAAGTTTTTAACAGATTCACCTGGTTTAACTAATGATTGAATATCTGGTGCATGTATGGTTTCGTCAGATTCTGAACAGAAAAAGCTAAAACGATCCGGTGGAACAATTTCACCTTCAACTTTATTATTACCAAATGAAACACCTGGATTTTCATCATCGGATGAAAAATTACCAATTGAAGGTGCACTATTTGGTTGAGGTGTATATTTAGCAGCTGCACTGGAAAATTTCTCTTGACCAGATTGTTGCTGTTGTTGATGACCTTGTTGGGATGATTGTAATTTTGGATCGTAGCTAGATTCTGATGAAGAATGCATCAGATCACGTTCTTTTTGTAAAGCTTCAGATTCAGCTCTTGATTCTTGTATAAATTCTTCAATTTCGTCAAAATCAATACCATTAATCTTGATGTGTTCTGGTAACATTGGGAAACAAACATCTTCTTCCGTTTCTTGTGAATCTCTTGAAGCATGTGAATCATTATCGCTATCGACCAAAGACGCTCTTGTTAAACGACGACGACGATCAAAATCCACCATTTCGTTATCAATAGCGTTTTGATCAGAATTGATTCTAGCAGATGAACGGGACATTGTTTTAGACAAAGGCATAATAACAGGGGAGGCATCACTTGAATTTTTAGATGGTCTCTTATTAGTAGAATTACTCTTGTTTAGCAATATACCTTGACTATTTTGTTGTTGATGGGGCTGTTCATCTCTTGGGTTAACCAAAGTTCTCAGTTGCTCAGTGAAAGATCTTGATCTTGACCTGGAGCGCCCTCTTCTTGCAGCGGCGGCTAATGAGCCACCGTTACCTCTCACTACAGAAGCTGTAGCAGGACGTTGTTCTTGTTGTTGAGTCACATGAGTTGTTGGACTGATATCTGTTGGACTCTGGTGATCAGAAGACAAGGAATGGCTTAACCTTGATGGTCTAATTTGAGTATCTGAGCGATAGTTTGAAGGTCTCACAACAGGAGAATCTTGAATAGCATATTCATCATCATCCTCGTCATCGTCACCACCAACGGTTAATTTCCCTCTTTGAATTTCTCTAAAGTTTAAAGCTGGAGGAGGTAACCTTTGATCATCGTGTATACTTGAGCCACGGCGGATAGGTAGAGAAGAAGGTTGATGACGATGGTCATAAAGTCCCTCGGTCTTTATTGAACTATGAGAGTTGTGTGGTGAGATTGAACGGGAACTTTCAGCGTCAGACATTTTTACTTATATATATATCAATAACAATAAAACAGTGCAGAATATAGCTCTCTCGTAATAAACTAGCAATGACAATTTAGCATATAAAGATGAGTTTATTTGAAATGCCGCTCTTCAATTATAGCGCTTTGAAATTTGCAATAGCCACCATATATGGACCTCTTAAGCTTCTTCAAAGCGTTTGTGAAATTCAAATCAAGCTCTTTTCGTAGCCTGTGTACAGCTTAACTTATGTGGTGCAGCTTTGTTCTTTGTGGTTTGATGGAATATAAAGCCAGCGCTTAGCACATTTGATGGTTGTATATATATATTTCCTTTCTATAAAAGAGCCTTGTACTACTTCAACTAAGAAACATGTTTTTTAAATTTTTTAAATTTCTGCTGATATTCGCTCTAAAAGTGTTGCCCGTAACGCGATGTATAAATCTCAATTTGGGCAGCCATCACACAAGTTGATTTCTCACTAAACGGGCGCTTTTCCCACTTGGCTGCCAACGGTTTCTCCCTTGGTGGGTTCTTGGATGTAAGTGGGTTTTCAATTTGGGTGGTGTGCTGATTGTGTCTTGGGGGAGGTTAACTTGGTGCTTGGTGCCTGGTGCTTGGGCCATTACTTTACTCGCTGTCCTAAATACCTCGTGCTTCGTGGGTATCAAGAGGCACGTACCGTACCTTATCTCTTTTGAGAATTGAGAACTTCATGGAAATTTTGTTCAACTCCAATATATGCATGTGCTTTATCATAAGAAATTCTAGATAATTTTAAGCTTTATTTCCTTTCTGGTGATTTCAAATGGATATGGGTTAAAAGCAGCAGCAGACAGCCTTTGATAGCTTTACCAGACTAAGAGTCTTACTCTAACTCTACTTGTATGGTTGTAGCCTCTCACTATCTGCTTCCTTGAAACGATATAAGCGACCGCGAATTGCCAAATCTATAAACAATGCCGAAAGTGAACTTTTCACCATATATCTTCTCCACACAATAACAACAAAGACATATGGTATATCACTTGTAACCACTGTCACATACATGTTCAGAACAAAATTCCTTCGAGGAACAAGATGCTTTTCCAGTTCTAGTCCCTTGAGGTCCGCTGGGAAGAAGGGGTTTAGGCAAATACTTCGAGATAATAGAGAAATAGTGCTGGGTTCTTCATTGTTTGGGTTTGGTATAACTTTGGGTTTCAGTTATGGGTTATCAAAACCAAATCCTGATTGGAAGTTCCCAGAGTCTTCAACAACACCAATTGATAACATCATATCTCCACAATATGCCTCTAAGGCTGATATGTTTGATGGTTTTAATAAAATCTCGAAATTGCTTGGTGAGTCAAACGTATCTTATGATAATGATGATTTAAACTCATTTGCAACAAATTCATATTCAACTCACTTACCAAAAGAGAATCAAAAACCTAAAATGATCTGTTATCCAAGAACTACAGAGGAAGTTTCACAAATTATGAAAATAGCTTATGAGTATTCGATCCCGGTTGTTCCTTATTCTGGTGGTACTTCTATAGAGGGAAATTTCATATCAACTCAACCTGGATTGTTATTATCATTGAGTAATATGGACTCCATCATACAGTTCAACAAAGACGATTTGGATGTTACAGTACAACCCGCTGTCGGATGGCAAGATCTAAATGCCTTTTTAGAACCAGAAGGTTTCATGATTGGGCCTGACCCTGGTCCTGGAGGTCAAATTGGTGGGATGATTGGAACTTCATGCTCAGGTACAAACGCAGCAAGATATGGGACTATGAAAGAGAACGTTATAAGTTTGATTGTGGTGCTTGCAGATGGAACAGTTGTTAAGACTAAGAACAGACCGAGAAAATCAAGCGCTGGTTATAACATTACGGGACTTTTCATCGGTAGTGAAGGTACATTGGGGATTGTCACTGAAGCTACTTTGAAAGTCCATGTCAAACCAAAATTTGAAAGAGTTAGTGTTGTTAGCTTCCCAAAGATTATAGACGCTACAAACACTGTGACAAAATTAATCCAAGAAGATATAGTTGTAAACGCTGTTGAACTGCTGGATGGGAATATGATTGATGTGATTAACCAGAGTGGTCAATTACAACACAAATGGGAAATAACACCAACTTTATTGATTAAAATTGGTGGTTCAGAAGAAGACGTCTTGAACAAATTAACTGCAAAGATTAAAGATATTAGTTCTGCAAATAATTCTACTGGGTTCGCAAGTGCTGGTTCAAATAAAGAATCTGAAGATCTTTGGACAGCTCGTAAAATTGGGTTTTGGTCAACAATCGAGTATGCAAAGCAGAACATAGATCCAGATATTAAAGTTTGGGTAACTGATGTAGCAGTACCGATATCTAAATTATCCAAAGTGATTGAAGAAACCTCTAGTGAAGTTGCTGAATCCAAGATATTTTGTACAATTCTAGGTCATGTTGGTGATGGTAATTTCCATTGTATCTTAACTTATAAACCAGATGAGTATGAAAAAGTGAAAACAATCAGTGAAAACGCAGTTAGAAGAGCCATTATGAATGAAGGTACATGTACAGGTGAACATGGTATTGGTGTTGGTAAACGTAAATATCTTGTTGAAGAATTAGGTGTAAATAGTACAGATTTGATGAGGAAATTGAAATTTGCATTGGATCCCAAAAGAATTTTGAATCCTGATAAAATTATCAAAATTGATCCAGAAGATCCAAATAGTTTTTAGCATTAACATATATATATTTATTTATTTATTTATTTTCATCACAGGGCGTAAATATCTACAATATTAGAATTTTCTTTTAAAAACGTTAAATTAAGAGAACACCCCAAATACTATTCAATACAAGTTTAAAATTTTATGATAATAATGATTTTCCAAATGATATTTTTATTTATTTCTTGTTGAAAACAATTATTCGTCATCTTCTAAAGTTTGAGCAGCAATACGATCTAAATCTCTTTGACCGTTGTCAGAGATTCTTCTACCACCTTTTGGAGAGATTTCTAAAACACCAATTTTTTCTAAAGCTTGTAAGACTCTTCTGTTAACAGAACCTGAAGCATCAACGTGTCTAGCTGGAGCAGCACCTCTGTTGACGGCACCACCGTATAATTTGTTTAATTTACCAACACCAACTTGTTTTCTCAAGTAAATGTGACGAGCAGCTGAAGCAGCACGTTTGTAGAACCAAGTTTCAGCTTCTTGTGGTGGTAATTCATTACCAGCTGAGGTTTTAACTAAATCAACATAACCTGGAACTTCTAATTTACCTTGTCTTTGCAAGAAAGAAGCGTAAGCGTTAATGAAATCTTGAGCTGGAACGTCTCTATAGTTAATTGTTAGTATTCGAAATTCAAAGGAAACAGAAAGAAAGAGAGGACAGGGGTGATAAAATCCTGCTTTGTTCATTGTGTGCAGAAATTCGTTATTCGTATGTGATGTTTTCTTGGTGTGCTTGTATAAAAAATTCACTATAATATTTGACACCACATGGATTCGATTAACATGGCCGTTTCTTTCTTAATTAAAAATCAAATCAGTTAAAATGATATCTGGTATCTTCTGGTTTTTCGTATTTTGTACATCTTCGTGTTGAACTAGTCATTTTGTAATGTGAGTTTGAAATTCTTCACTATATGTAACCTTTTCAATGTTGTATGAACATCGATATAACTCATTCTTTTTAATCTTTGAACAATATATGGATACAATGCTGTTCTCTCTTCTCTCTTCTCGATTCTATGACCACATACCTGACGGAAACACCTGGCATTTTGTCTTCTGTTGTATGGATATCGAACCTTTCAATCAAGTGTTGATGATGATACTTTTCAGTTTAAAATTCTTTTTGATTTTCCCATCACCAATTCTGGGAAAGAAACGCTCAGAATTTCTCAGAGTGGTTGTGTTCTGTGTGGGAATAGAGAAAGTGCGCGAAAAGGGCAGCATAACCACTGCCTAATTGATGAACCTCTCTGCCTAGCATCCTCCCAGCGTTTTCAAAGCTGAACAGAAACCTTGAACAGGACACGCACAGAAGCTATATTGGCTTTTGGGAGACAAATCAAGGTGGTGTGTGGGTTGTGACTACTGGAAAGTTTTATCTTTTTCTTCATCTTCTTTTTAGGCTTGAAAAAGATTATTGAAAGTCATGTGACAGTATCATGTGACACAAAGTGGGATGAGATTAGGGTTTTGGCAGCTGGGATCTTAGGATGCTCAGATAAACAATAGACTTGAGATGTATTCAGTAAACAACAAGAACCAAATCACAAATGGAAGGTAATGCTTGACAAACTTCCCATAGAGCTGCTGGAAAGGATTTTTGACTATTTGGACTCAAAACCGTTTCTTAAAAAACCTGAATATCACTTCTATTATCCTTCTGTCACTCTATTACCGTTATCACAAGTCAATCATTATATCAGAGATGCTGTAGCACCCTTCTTGTATTCTTACATCTCGTTGGTTAGGGAGTTTGAAATGGAAACCCATAGGACTGGGTTGTATGAGCGTGCATATAAAAGGTGGGAAAAGCTACGGTATGCTCATGGATACGTCAAAGAGTTGGAAATTCCAAATACAATGCCATTGAGTGATCTTGATGGAGTGGAGGATCAAATATCTTCATTAACTATTTTGGGCGGAAACAAATACACCGTTGATACCGAAAAGGTATTGAAGCTTGAGCATTTAGCACTGGCGCTACCTAACGAACATCTACGACTCCTCGATGTTAAACGATTGGATCTGCTTATTGATTCATCAGCACTAACTACATTATCTGGACTTAAGTCATTTACGAGATGCCCTATACGAGAATTGAATATAACAACCAAAAACTTTCCCTTATTATCCAAGTCTCGAAGTTTCCAGAGATTTCTTGTATCTTTGCAGCCAACTCTACGGAAATTATCCTATAGATATACACAACAACGACAGCCATCTTCGATAAGTTTTGGTCATGATAACGGTGATGATGATGATAGTGACAATGAGGATCAATCATTGGACAGCTATGGGTTTACAAGTGTGTTGAATCAACTACAACTTTCGCACCTCTCTATTGATCTATATTTCTTATCTAGTAGGATATTTGAGTCAATTAGAGTATATATGGGGTCAGCAACCGAATCACAAAAACCTTTAGAATTCACAATTAGAGAACCTTCATTAGCTGGACTATTGACGACAGAGGAATTGAACAGGATCACAGAATTCTGTTCAAACTTATCAACGTATGAAATATACAAGATCAATTTTGCGTTTGGTGTTCAAACAGAAATACCTTATCATACATCATTAACAATATTACAAAATCTGATGAAATTTTCCAAAAACATCTCTACAAACAATAGGCAAAGAGACCCTTTTAACAAACTAACTCATATTGGGACCCATATGATATGGAACATTATCGATGATTCGTTATTTATGGAGAGTTCAAGGACAAAAGAACATCCGTTGTTATCTTATCAAACCAACGCTAAATACAGTCCATCTTTCAGAATTTTGGAAAACTTCAAAGTTGTAAATAATAACAATCCTGATAAACTGTTTGATTTTGTTCGTGAATCTTCAGAAATTGATTACGATTTTTGGAGTACAGAACATTTGAGCACAAATTTACAAAAATTTAGCAAGTATACAAGATCAAGTTTGTGGGACTAATAAAATTCCAAGGTTTAACTAAGTGAATGTGTAGTACATATTTGGGCAATAAATCGATAATGAACAAAGCTTACAATATTATTCACCGTAAACCCAATTTCATTATTTAATATACAACAAGATATCTTTAAAAACAGAATCAAGATTGACATAAAGAAATTAACATTACATATATATACATCAATCGAAACATCTTTTTTTAAATATAATATGAAATTCCAAAGACTAATTAGATTAGACTTTGAAACCTCTAGATCTTCTTCTACCTCTAGCTCTTTCGAATTTTCTACCTTTAGATTGGATTCTTGGAGCTTTGTTTTTGTGAGGACCGAAACCAAAGTGTCTAACAGCTTCTCTGTGAGATCTTGGACCTCTGACGATCAAAGTGTTTTCACCTTTTGGAGATCTGGTAGCTAATTGATCTAAAGTGATAGCTTCACCACCATTTTTCAAAATGGTAGCACGAGCACCAGCAGTGAATCTTAAAGCAGCAACGGTAGCTTTTGGGAATTGGTATAATCTGTTGTCATCAGTAACGGTACCAACAACGACGATGGTTTTGTCAGCAGCACCTTTTTGACCTAAAGCTCTAGCAATTCTTGAGACTGAAACTGGAGGTTTGTTGATTTTTGACAAGAATAATGATCTTAAGATGACTTTGTTGAAAGGAGCATCAGTACGACCTAAAAGATAAAAGTTAGTACACAAATTTTAATTTTCTGCTCTAATGTCGCACAATTTGATTGCACTCGCAGAAATGATGAAAGATTAAGCCATCAAAATGTAATCACAAGTGCTCAACAGTTTCCAGAATTAGAAGGGTCTTCTATAATGCTATCCATCAGTATCTTCACTGACAACATTGTATAAACTAGATATCCCATTCTTATATTCCTTATTTTGAAACCATGCTTTTTTTTCTCAAGCGCTTATATTGTAATTACATATTTGAAATCTTAATCACTTCATCTGGATGAACAAAACCAAGTAGGCAGTATCATCCTTCCACCTTTTCGTATGAACGAAAAGCCTGTGAAAGCTTTTTCTCTTCCTTAAAGGCTAGCATTAAACCAAATTGGCAATGACAATTAGACAACAAATTTTTTCTTCAAATCCATTACATACGAGCTAAGAATGAGTAAAGTTTAACTAATAATTTCAAGTAAACATTGTCAGACTTTGGAGCTTCTCTGTGACCAGATCTGGCGTGTTGTTTGGTTGTATGATCTCTACCCATGATTGATTATTGATCTTATTGATGAACTTTCAAGAAAGATGTTAGTAGACTAAAAGCTCAAGTAGTTTTTCAAATTTTTTTTTCAGTAGAATCCAGTGAGAATCTATTGCAGCGCAGAATCCACAGCACAAAATTTAGTGTCACTGGAATAAATGGCAGTGAAATTCATTGCAGCTTTTTTATCAATTTTCGCGAACTTTAAAACTTTGGAAAGAGAACAAAAAAATTTGATATGAGAATTCGCAGTCACTATGGGATGTTTTTCAAAAAGGGTGGTGAGTGGGTGCGAATTTGTATTGTTTGCCCGCTATGGATGTCAGCTGATACAAAACATTTCAGGGCTTGGGGTTTGAGATTCAACTTCGCGAATTTCCATGGGTTTGGCGATAATTTAAATGTGATCTTTGGATAGAATAGATGATTGTTATAGTGTGATATTGGTATCTGAATAGTCCAAGGAGTACAACGATGGATAATCTATTGCATCCGTAAGTATTACAATGCTTTATTTAATGGGGTAATTTGTCTAACATGGTGTTAAAAGCAAAGAAAAGAACCCAAGAGGGATTCCTCAAGCTCCATTTGTTGAGAAAGTGGAAGACTATATCAAAGATCCAGCTGATTTTGAAAAAGTCTTGAGTATATTTCAAGAAAGATTACAACAATACAAATATATGGAGCAAAGTAAGCTCAATGCTGTTAAACAATTCAAGACCAAAATACCCGAAATCAAAGATACTTTAACAATGGTTGAATATCTAAATACTAAGAAAGATTCTGATGAATCAATTGAAACCAATTATGAATTAAATGACACTTTATACACTACGGCTGAGATAAAGCCAACTGATAAAGTTCTACTATGGCTTGGTGCAGATGTCATGTTAGAGTATCCAATTGATGAAGCGATAACTTTACTAAATGAAAAATTATCAACTGCACAAAAAAATTTAGAAGTTAGTGAAGATGACGCTGAATTCTTGAGGGAAAACATCACCACAATGGAAGTCAACACTGCACGTTTATACAATTGGGATGTTGAAAGAAGAAGAAACGTAAGATTAGCAGAACAAGGAACGAAAAATCTAAAAATATAACGACATTTTTTATAACATTACTCAAATCTTATAAAAATTATGATCTTCTGAATGTATCCAAAAATTGAGAAGCCAGCGGTCTGGTCTCTGTAGCATCATCATCATCATCAGCAGTAGTGTTATTGTTAGCACCGTTTTGTTCATTATTGCCCAAGTCTGTAGGTGGAGAAAACTCTCTTGAGACTCCACCATCTCTTTTAAAATTTATGGCACTCCAAAATGGTAATTTCCACTGCTTCCCAGGTATAACACCTCTACATACCAACCCACCAACTATCCACCCCAATATACTAGCGCCTATGCTTTTCCAACCTTGTGAAATTGCCAACTGTAATGATATCAAATGTACAAAGGCCTGATCGTTCAATATTAGTTTACTTGTACCTACCCCATAGATTTCAAATTTATACATCACAGGGATGAATTCCTTATAATGGAAAAGCAGAGCAAATAATATGGCTGTTGGGCCTGACTCCATATAGTTGATCCATTGTAATCCTGTGTAAAAATTCAAACCGGCAATTATTGACGTTATGCACAGGATATAAATATATGTAATGAATATAGTTGAGGCATATTTATGTGGTCCGAATAATCTTTCAATTGGTCTAAATTGATATAGTAAAACTATCCCCAGTAACACTTCTGATTCGTTCAAAAAGGCTAATTGGAAGCTCAATAATCTCCAGAATTGTTTATACTGTATCAAAAACGGATCGTAAGCATAATAGAAAAGATATTTTGTATTTGAGAGGGAGGCAATTAAAGGTATGAGTATAGTGGTTATTGATAATGTTTTAGAAACTGGTAAATGCTTGAACCCAGCGGGAAGTGAAGAGCTCATATTGTAGTAGAGCCGAATTTATCAGTACAGTCTTCAACTGAGTCCTCAACAGATTTACAATGATCTGTGGTCTATGGATTCTTGATCGATACGCTGTTGATGGTCTCTGTGTATGTGATACGATCAACTCGCAATAAGATTCCGCGAAATTCAAAGATCGCGAATGCGTTTTGTTTCCCGGAAAGAATCGTTTAAATCTCTTTGATTTTATAGAAAATCTGGAGAAGTTTTATATATACATGTGTTGAAACAGACTCTCTTGATCTTGATCTTTCCATTTGGATACTACTGATCTGGTAAAGGCGGAGTGCTAAGCTTACCAGAGATGTATAAATTAGGTACACAGGCGAAAGCCACTCAAAGAAGGCTACAGCAACAACCATATGCTTCGAACCATGAATTCCAATCACCCTTGTCATTTGCTCAGAACGATGTTAACTTATTACTCTCTGCTTTGAAAAATCCTGGAAACTTGTCATCCACTAATCTACTCTCATATGTTGTGCACTACGTTCCAAGGGTGAAGAATGAAAAAAATTTAAAGCTGATAACAGATGCGCTATTACAAAATCAAGTTATATTCCCCGAGAATATTCATAGCGTTGAAGATACCTATGTCGTTATAGAAGCTATAAAGGCAACTTTTGATTCCAAAATTCAAATAAGTGAGCCTACATTACCATTAACGAAATTTTACCATGCGGTTGTGGAATCTGTTTTCCAATCACCAGTACCAAGTTGGAGGAAAATTTTAGTTATAACTGGTATATTACTCACAAGACCTCTATATGAGATGCATGCAATTCCGGAAACAATAGCATATTTCCAATCAAGTTATCAGTCATTGGCAAATCTCAACCATGAACTAATACAAGAAGTGCTCAAAATGTCAAGTATGAACCCCATAGAGATCAATACTTTAACCGTGTTATCACTTGCTTGTTCGTTACCATTTTTCACCGCATATCAGAAACAGCGTCTGCCACATGAGTCAATATCAAGGCTTGCTGTTCATCTGCTTTTCCAATCCCCATTTGGGCTTATTGGTCCAGTTCATGAACTCGCTGACTCGAAATCACCAGTTGTGAGACATTTAAGTAGGCTATCGTTTCTAGTGGAGAACTGTTTAATTCATGGAGTTTCATTTGGCACTTTGGACTCATGTTTGAAAATCATTTTAGATTTCAGTGCTGGGCTACACTTTAGAAGCTCGGAGACAACACAGTCGTGGGATGTCTTGAAGAATATCTTGTTTGGTGTTGTTATTATATTCCAAGGATATGCTTCTTATTCTTTACAACTGGGCAATAAATTACGTTCAGTTGAGTATTCTAATTTCAGCTCGTTGATATTGAAGACATTTTTCCATATGAATTTTATCATTGAGAAGATAGGTACTGGCGGGTTCCAGGCTTATAATTTTGTCTATATTACTTCATTAGATGCTTTAATCCAATACTCTTTAAAATCAGCAAATCAGTTGGGGATTTTTTTCACCAAAAACTTACAATTAAAATCAATGGAACATTATCAAACTTCCAAAACGTTATTTACCTTGACTTACTTTGAGACATTAAGCCAGCATACATCTATTGATTATTATGATTCAGTGATTACACCAATTGTGGATTTCGTCATTCACACCACAACTCATTCACGTCCTCTGATTGAAGCCGCACATTCAGTGATCATATCGACGTTTATCCCCAAGAATTCCCATATAATTGCGTCAACTTCTATAAATTATTTACATACTGTGCTTTCACAGTTCCCAATTTTGTTATCCGCTACACAATTACGAGTCGCAATTGAAATTATTGCTAGGGCAGTTTCCCCTCCGTCAGAGGCTTATCATCTCAACAAAGATAACTTGAGAGAGCTGTTACATACTTTGTACATGACTATTCTCAACACGAGACCTGGTTTAGCATTACAAATATCAACTCCGAACACGAATGACGGTGAGCAAAGTCAAGAGGCCCAACCGGGTTCTGTTCGTGCAGCTTTAATCACAGCGTTGATTAGCACGCTGCCTTATATACCGCCACAGATCTTGTCGACTTGGTTGAACAACACATGGGAACTGATACAGGCAAGCGATGCTGTAGAATATCAGTTTTGTGAGCAACAGTTATGGGAAATGGTGAGTGAAGGTTTTGATATGCAGAGAGGAAATGTTGGAATAACGTGGTGGTACAATAGAAGCTCAACAAATCTCGTGAATAAGCTTTAGCAATAGGAAAGATCTCCCACGTTACATTGTTCAGTATATTTTGTAAATACGTAAGACCGTTGGACCGCTAACTTATGAGCCACGGAATAACTTTGTGGTGTCAGTGCTCGGATGGTGCCGATGGGCAAAACAGATGCACGGCATCTGTTGGACCTCATCTCCAATTCATAACCAATAACTGGACTTGAACAGAGCTCCCTGGTTGCATTGATTATTCAAATATTCGATAGGCAAATTCAAATCCCCAAAGATCGGTTGCTCCCCCAAAGTAACCAGTTATTTTTCTACTGAACATTGTAAAAAGAATGCCAAAGCCACTACTGTAACACATGTAACACAGAGCTCAACGTACAACAAAGCATTCGATACCCATTTAAAAATAAAATAGTGTCAAAAGATTTGAATATATGCAACGGAAATCTTGGCTCTATATCGTATCTAAAACCGGAAAAGTGCCGATGACAAATAAGCTGCTCATTTCGAATTCCGTTGGAAAATCCATGCAAACTACTGCGTAACGAGTATTCCCAATGTTATTGGTTCATGGCACCGTTACATCTCACACAAGATGCCGCTTATGAGGTATCCATGTTTAACAGGGGATCTGACTTTTTTCTTTTTCTTTTGCTTTGGGGGGATTATTTGGTGAGGAAATTTTTTTTATGGCAGTATACCTTCAAAATCCGAAATGGAGTGGTTTCAATACAATACTGATTATACTGTAAGACTTTAAATTGTTATAAAGTGGTGAAGTTAGCGTTCTAACCGCCGTACGTGTGGAACAAAATTGTGTTCTTCTGTATTTTTGGTGCTGTAATATACGATGATAGGTATGCGATATGGCCTAAATTCTTAACCTATCCCTCTCATAGCAGTGATGTGATTTTTGGGGTTTGAGGAAATCGAGCCGTGGATGTTGATCATTTCACTGATAAGACAAAAAGAAACATCATAGGTAAGCTTTTTCCCTCTGTAGAATAATAGGTAAAATTTCGTAATAGCGAAGAGACCAAACTGTATCCCATATACAAAAATAGCACCAAATGTGACTGCGTTGCCAAAGACCAATCACTTTTTGCATAGATAATCTCACTCAAAGTTTGTTCGTCAGATATACTAATTATCGCTCATCCCACAACTTATCAGCATTCTTTGTTATAAAGTGGTAGTATTATCCTTTCTCTCTCTCTCTACATTTGTATATATATACATATACTCTTTTTGTAGTTGGACTTTCAATTTCATCGGAATAGGGAATTTCCACCTAAAACAAACATGGCATTCTTTGGTAAAAAGCCAGTTGAAGAAGTTCACTTGAGTGAACTTGGTAGCTCAGAAAAATCTGAAGAGCATTTATCTAAAATTCCAGCAGAGAATGACGGTGTCGATTCCAAACTTGAAGTTGTCGACTTGGATCGTGCTAGTTATCAATCTGAGAAATATTCACACGATGTTCAATACCCAATTGAATCGTATCTATACTATGCTATATTAGAGCGTCGTCAAGAGTTTGCAGAAAGAAAACACTCAACCATGGACAGATTGTTAGCTAAGATTGATGTTGACGATTCTGCTCACGAACAAAGAGTTCCAGCAGATGCAGTTCCACCTGAAAATAACGCTGAAAGAGTTGCCAAAATGGCAAGTTGGTGGTCAGTTTTCTATTTGATCACTTCAGATATTTTGGGTCCTAACTCTTCTCCATATTCTTTTTCAACTTTAGGTTATGGTAAAGGTACCATTATCTTTTTAGTTTTCTACGCTACAGCTGTTTATTGTGGTATGTTAATTTGGAGACAATTTATGGATTTAAATTCTGCAGTTCACCCAGTTAGAACTTTTGCAGATTTGGCTTTCAGAATTTGGGGTCGTGCTGGTAAAATTATGGTTATGATTATGCATGCTCTTTACTTGATTTTAGCTGTTTCTTTATTAATCTTGGGTTCAGCCCAGGGTCTATCACAGATTATCAAGGAAAAATTCTGTTTCATCGCCCTTGCAGTTTTCTTTATGCTTGCAGGTATTATATTGGGTCAAATTAGAACTTTGAAAATCTATAGTATTCTTTCAAGTGGTTCAGTTTATGCAACAATTACATTGTGTATCTTAACAATGGCCGGTGCTGCTCATTCTGCTCCAAATTATAAAGCTGCTTTCAAGACAAACGATGTTCCACAAGGGCCATTAAAAGTTCAATCCTTTATTGGCGGTGGTACTACAATGCATCAATTAGTTGGTGTTATGAACATTATCTACGCTTATGCAGGTTCAATCATGTTCCCTGAAATTTTAGCAGAAATGCAACGTCCATGGGATTTCTGGAAAGGTACATTTTTAGCTCAAACTTTGATTTTTGTCGCTTACTTGTTCTTTGGTGTTTTTGTCTATTGTTACCAAGGTCAATTCACAATCAACCCAGCTCATCAAGGTCTCACCATCTATGGGTTACAAACAACTTGTAACATTATCAGTATCATCACCGGTATGATTGCAGCTGGTCTTTATATGCATGTTGGTCTAAAATCAATGTATAAAAACATTGTGGTTGATATCTTCAAAGGTCCAAATGTCGATGTCAAAAAGGGTAAGTATATGTGGGCTTTCTTTGGTATTGCTTACTGGGTCATCTCTTTCATCATTTCAGCAGCGGTCCCACAATTGTCAAACATTGCAGCTATTTCAGCAGCTGCTTGTGCTTTACAATTCACTTATTCCTTCCCAGCATTAATGACTGCCACTTTACAGATCAGAAAAGATTCATTACTTGGTGATGGCTTATTCAACCCTGATACTGATAGATGTGAGCGCACCGATACTTGGAAAGACTTTAGCCGTTGGAAAAGAGGGTTTGTTAAACAATGGCACTGGAACACTTTCAACATTCTTTTGGGTCTTGCCTCACTTTCTCTTGCTGGATTAGGTCTTTGGTCAAGTATTGAAAGTATCATTTCAACTTTCAAGTCTTCTGGTGCTCCTTCTTCTTTTAGTTGCGCAGCTCCTGTTTAATCGCTTTTTTGTACATAGTAATAGATGATGTTTTAATTTTGTTCTTATATGAATCTTTATATGTATGTTCAGTGGCAGATGTACGGTTGGTTGGTTGCACGGGAAACAACTAATAAACAATAACGCACGATGAAACTTAAAAAATATTAACTGAAAAGTAAAAAAAAACAACATATTGACACAAAAACAATAAGGAGTATTTTTGTAAAACAGGTTTAGATGGCTAATGAAAGAACTCTTGTGATACGATTCAATTTTAGGTTGTGGAGATGGCAGCAGGGCTTGTAGGCAAGTCATGATTTCCAATACCATATCAGCATACGCATCAGTGAATCAATATATCACTGAAGCACTAAACATGCCATATTCACGGTCCATGCTAGGAATTGGGCTGGCTCCAAAGTCTTTCAATTTAGAGAGTAAGATGACTTTGCAGAATTTATGGGCTGCATCACATGTGGTTACAATCTTGGGTACTCTGACAAACGTTTATGCCTTGGTTTCTCACAAGGCTATATTACAAACCTTATCGTATAGGTTATCACTTATTGGTGCCATGATAACGTATATTATTGTTCTCTACAGGTCTAATACATTGATTTCTGAAGAAGAGCTTTTAAGTGTTGATGAGAAAAAGACTAGAGTTGAGTTGACTATAGAGACAAAAATCACTAGAGTTCCATTTTCTGACTTATTGAAGAATGAAAATGCACAGCTTTTAGGATATGCTTCACTTTGGTTATTTACGCCTGAGTCTTTTGTCAAGATTTTACCGTTTAACCTCTATTCCATGTTGAATTTGACAACATTTGTTACCTGTCAGTTGTATCCCAATTCTAATTTCACTGCTGTTTTCACACCATGTCTTAATTATATTGAAGCTCCACTCTTGATATTAGCAAGTCATTTGGACATTCTGCTTTATGTTATCCTTTTGAGAGACAGCATTGAATCTAGAAATGCCTTCGCACTAGTGATCTATGGTTTGATCTGGCTATTGAGATTCGAGTCTTCAGAAGCGAGTAGGATATCGATCAACAGGGCGATTAAACTCTTTGACTATTTGTTTGCTTACAAGTCATTGCATTTGTATTACGTTTGGGGAAAAGTCAGACTGGCGTTAGAGTTGTTAATTGAGTTGGAAGCGAGAGAGCCAGTCAAGATGTCACTCAACAATGATGGTGATGACAGTGATGATAGCACAGGAAACTCTTAATTATAATGTTACTACTGTTACCGGCCGCATAATATAGTTCTAAAATGTCGGTATAGACCTGAAGATTGTGTTAGTAGACTTGAATGGTATATAAATTATAGAGTTTTAATGTTCAGCCATTTATCTTGCTATATGACTACTTTGTAATTAGAATAAAAGCCCAAACTAATCCCCTTTATTGAACCTATTCAATGTAGCCTATCAATCATAGGGTCTTTCTTAATTCCTTCAACTGTTCCCAGCCTTCGGTATCTTCCCAGCTCTGTCTCCCTTTACTCATCAATGACTTTATAGTTTGTACCGCTTTATATTTCCAATCTTTGCAAACAATATCATCTGCACCATGTTTTCCCGGTAATTCACCTAATGATTCATAAGCAGCAACTAAATCTGAACAGGCTTCGACTGTATCGTTCCATACTGTTTCATCCAATTCTAGTTCAGCGTTATGACTCAATGCTCTATACGCTTTTTCATGACATTCTAAACTTGCCCATGGTCTCTTTCTCCAAAGTTCAACTCTTGCAATAATTCTCCATAATCTCGATGATGAATTAATAACATTTGGTAGCATTGTAGTTGTGAACTCAATACAAGATTTTTGGAAAAATGTCAATTTAGAAGCATCATCTGGGTATTCCTCTGAAACTAAAATTTCGACCAACTTCTCCACAACTGGTATATCGATTGAGCCTTCACCTGAATCGTCTTTTCTATTTTCCACTAGTCTTCTACATGCTAACAGAACTTCGTCCCATTCTTTAAGTTTAGCAGCAACGATCAAATAATTGTCCCATATTCTCCAACTTTTTTTGTTATCATTTGATGCAACAGCTTTTTTCAAAGCGTGGAAAGCTTCTCTAGTTCTGTTTAAACTTAGGTGAGCACTAGCCAAATTTGACCATGATAATGAGTTAGAATCGTCTAATGCAACACAACGGGTGAAAGCTTCAGCAGCTAAATCAAATTGATTGGATTCTAAACCAAGACAACCATAAAAAAACCAATTGGCAAAATTGATCGGATTAATACTTAGGGCATCGTTCATATGTTTGATGGCTAAATCAATATTTTTTTCAACCCCTGGTGGTGGGTAATAATTATATTTGCATAGTGAAACTTTCGCTTTAACGTATTTACCAATTTCCCATGCCTTGTGCCAATATTCAGGTTCTCCTAATAAATCACCTAGCACGGAAATGGCTCTGGCATCATTTGGATGTGTTTCTATTCTCTTTTTAATAATTTCAATGGCTTTGGATTCTTGTCCGATAGTAGCATGACATAATGCAATATCAACTTCGAGACCTAAACGTTCGTATATTTCAATAGCACTCTTAATCAAACCTAAAGACATGAATTTTTCGGCCAGTTTAGTATCCAAATCCCAGCGTGGAATCGAGGGCAATTGGAATATATATCTTGAACGAATAGCGGCTGTTGATATTTCGTCATTTGTAGTCGGAATGTATCTTGTCTCAATTTTCAAGCCAATTTCCTCAACAAGAGATTGCATCTGTAAGATACCACGCTCAATAGTTCTTGCTTTGTTAGTTTCCAAAATGGATCTTTCCCATAATGCTCTTGAGAAAATTGTGTAATTGACAGCAGCTGTATTGGTTTGGTATAAAACACGAGACACCAGGGACATCAGCTGGGCTGAAACCAAGTTGTCATTTGATGGAGATGTTTGACGTAATGCATATAGACGTAATAACAATTGAATGTTATCATAATCTGATAATTGTGGTTGATTATTTGGGTCTAATGATCTTAAAGATTCTGGAATATATTCAGATCTCAAACTAACTGGTAGAAGCGTTGAATAGTCAACTTCTTGCAGGTCTGTTTTTTGCTTTTTGTATATCTGTTCATCAAGATCTTCATTTCCGATTTCTTCGAAATGTGGCTTTTCCAAGAGTAAATCAGAGTTCAAATCAAAACTTTCTGGCGATTGTTCAGTTATATCATCATTGACAAAATAATTAGACTTAGCTAAGACAATAAGGCCGGAGTGTGCAGTTTGTTGAAACTTTGTTCTTTTAGCTCTGGCACCGGTTAAGACAAATTCGAATTTAGTGATATCTCTGACGCTTGATAAATGGGGTAATGCCAAATGTTCCAAGTTGGAATCCAATGAATTCTTGGACTTTTCCAACTGGTAGACAATGGACAATTGTTGTTGCAATGTTTCGTCAAGCCCTGCTCCAAGAGCTTTGACAACAGAAGTGTTTAAAATTGAAGCGCTAACGCTGATGTGAGGGCCTGAAAATTCCGGGAACAGACAAAGTTGTATCATAATGGCTCTTGATCTCCACCAGTTAACAGCTGCATGTAAAACATCATCTTCTTTCAGTTCCTCTTCTTCAACAAATTCCTCTGATGAATTGAATTGGTTCTTTAACAATGATCTTGTAACGTTAGCCAGTCTTTCCAAGATATGGAGTGATAATAGTAGATAGATTGGATCCTGAGCACCACTGTAAGCAATTTGGCCGTATGCACTCAAAGCATCAATGGCCTGCTTATGAATTTGGTCTGCTTGAGACCCTTCAGGGTAAAGAAACTCAATCGAGTTTAATGGTGATTGAGGACCTGTGAAGTTGTTTTGGATGAACAAATATAGTGAAGCGATGGCAATGAACAAAGCGGATTGTTGATCCGTTGAAACACATTGCGAGAAGCTTGCAATGTTTTCATTTATATCATCTGAGGCTGTGAGTTTTGACTTATATGTCTCAATTACTGGTAAGATGGTTTCATGTTGTAAAACCTTATGGTATTCACCATTCAATATCAATTTTGTTAAATCAGCAGTGAACCCAGCATCTTGTGGTAAGACCAATTTGCCTAAGGGCAAAGCGAGTATCAGCTGCGAGTGTATAAGCCTCAAAGTGTCCATTTCCGGTTTAATGAATGCTTACAGCTAAACACTCTTATAGACTGAATCATTCAAAACCACTTAATAGCGCTAAAATCGATGAGATCCAAATATTTTTTTTCCAGCTTAGTCATCCTGATGAAAAACAGATTCGCGACTGGTGAGAAGAGAAATTCGCGAAAAGAAAAATATAGCGGATAAATGAATTAATTTATCCGGATGAATAGTTGAATAAAGAAAAGAAGCTATGAACTTGGCTAGTGGATTTGCTTGATCTTTGTTAATTGGAGTGATTCAGGAAAGGCTTCAGCCATTAGCTATTGCGGGCGATCTGTAAGCACATTGTTTAGTCTAATTGTATATTTCTCATTCACTGGGGGCTCTATATCCACGTGAAGCTCAAGAAATGGGTCAATTATTCACACATTGTTGACCAACGGTGAAATGAACAGAAACTCAACCAGCGTTACAAAAATGAGTGTCTGATAGCGGATCATATTTGGTCAAAGCGCAGTAAATTATTAGTATCGCAGTACTCCTTTTAAGCAATTATAAGCAATACTCATGACTTTTCCTAGATGAGTGCCATCAGTTGGAAACCAATATCGTTGATACCTATACCCAACTGGAAGAGGTATTTTGATATCGCTATATGGCGATTTTTTGAAAGCATGCGGAACAGGTTTCATAAGCTAAAGGCTTGACATGCAAAGCAGTGAACATTTTTCTGGTCAAGTTGATGCTTCACCCCATTATGGCTAGCGGCACTTGGTCTCATACCTGATATGATTCAAAGACAAAGAAACGTGTTGACATGAATCGTTGAAGGCTCGGCTTGTCATATCTGTTGTCATCTCTGTCTATATCAGACGATTAAACTAGCCATTTTCCATCACCAAATTTAGCATGATCCACCGGCATGTTTGAAGAGAACCAACCTGCGGTAAAACTCGCTAAAAAACATGGTGCTATTCCACACTAGTAGGGGGGATGATTTACAGATGGAGGTTTGCAGAGTACTCAAGAGCCAGTGGTCAGGTCAACAAGGAGTGAGGAAAGGGATGTAAGGACAGAATAATTTCCAGATGAGAAAACACAACTATTGAAAGTGTACTGAAGAGCTGACCTTCACATAGACTAATGATAATAAAAGTATATAGACATTGTGATAAGTCTGTATACTTTGTCCACCTCACCGGAGATAAACGCCGAACCACCAAAGGGGAGAATACCAAGAAAATTTTTATGCGTTTTTTGGCACATTAAACTTATCAGCTGACTTGTCTTGGTTATAATAGACTAACTTTAAACCCATCTCTAATAGTATATTAAGCCATTGTGATCACCAATGAAAGGAACATATTCAAGTATAAAAGATACACCGTTTGATTGTTTGTGAATTGAATGATTTTCAAAGTGTGTAAATCGTTTCGATGAATGGCTGCTTTTTCGGGGAATTCAAGTGCCACGTGAAGTATACACTGATAAACAAATTAAATTCCAACGGAAATTGATTTTAGTTCACGTTGCATGCACTTGTAGGAGGTGGACTAATTTACTTCCAATGAAGAGAAGGTGATTGATTGTTTCATATATCAACAGCTGTGGATATGGTAAGTCAAGTTGCCTTCAGTTGACTTGTCAAACTCTCCATTCTCAGTGAAATATTATCGTGTTACTCCATTCTTCATTCCGCCTATTTGGAACGGCCTCTATATCATAAAGGCATCGCACGAGTATAGAAACGAATACCAATGATTATTTAGTTTGTGCAACAAATTTGCTGCATTTTCATTTGCATACTTGTGGTTTTTTTTAATTAACCATGCTTGCCATACGCACAAATTTCTCTTGATAGATAATAGTGTGTCGTATTTTTACAACGTGTTGAAGATCATTACAATTGAAATTTTATATTCTTGTATATATATATATATATTAAAAATCATTTGATCAATTGACCTTTTCCATGTCCCACCACCATCCACTATAGACCTTGAGCGCTTGAGAAGCTTGTTGTGCATCATGTCTAAACAGGAAGCTATCGAACAACAGGTTCATACCAAGATTGAAATTGATAATCCAGACGGACATCAGATCAAATATGACGGTGAGGCTCGTTTGAATAGATACGCCAAAAAGAAATCACTCTCTGATATATTCACCGTTGTTGCCTCTGGTGTTGCACTAATGTCTGATGGTTATCAAAATAATTTAATGACAATGCTGAATTCGCTTTTCGCAAAGGAATATCCAAAGGCATACACTAGTGATATGAAAACCGCTGTTTCCAATGCCTTGTTAGTTGGTGAAATCTTGGGTCAATTTGGTATTGGTTTAACATGTGATTATATGGGTAGAAAGTGGGCCATTGTGTGGACCACTGTTATGATTGTTGTTGGGTCCATAATGGCCACAGCGTCTAACGGTATCACATACACCGGGATGTTCTGGATGCTTGTTGTTTCAAGAGGGTTGATCGGTGTTGGTGTAGGTGGTGAATATAGTGCGTGTTCAAGTGCAACTTCTGAAGCGGCTAATGAAACTACAAAGAAGAGAGGTAGAATTTTTTGTCTTGTTACAAATTTACCTTTATCCTTAGGTGGTCCTTTTGCAATTTGTGTGTTTTTGGTTGTACTGAGTGCAGCTGGTGTTAAACACTTGGAAGTTGTATGGAGAGTATGCTTTGCCTTAGGGTTGATTTGGCCCCTAAGTATCTTTTATTTTAGATTCAAAATGGCCGCTTCTCATTTATACAAAACCTCAGCCATGAAGAAAAACGTTCCATATTTATTAGTGATCAAGTACTACTGGCCAAGATTATTAGGAACTTGTGGTTGTTGGTTCATTTATGATTTCGTCACTTTCCCTAATGGTATTTTCTCATCAACAATTATTTCAAATGTTTTGGATGATACTAAAGATTTGAAAAAAGTTGGTGAATGGACTTTATTGTTGGCTACAATAGCATTACCAGGTGTTGTATTGGGTGCTTTGGTTGTTGATAAATGGGGTAGAAAATACTGTTTGATGATTGGATTCTCTGGATACTTGGTTATCGGATTGATCATTGGATGTGCTTATAATAAAATTAAAAAGATTACACCATTGTTCATTATATTCTATGGATTGTTCAACAGTTTTGGTAACTTTGGACCTGGTAATTGTATGGGTCTAACATCATCAGAGAGTTATGCCACCCCGGTTCGTGGTACTTTATACGGTATATCAGCTGCGATGGGTAAAGTCGGTGCCGCTGTTGGAACTCAATGTTTTACCAAGATTCAAGACAATTTGGGTAAACAGTGGACTTTCATCATCGCTGCCATCTTAGGGTCTGTTGGTGTTATATTGGCTTACTTCACCATTCCACATTTGAAAGAGGATGATTTGTTAATGGAAGATGTATTATTCGAGAAATACTTGAGAGAAAATGGATATAAGGGACAAATCGGTTTGCAAGATGACGAATCTAGTAATGATGAATCATCAGTGGAAAGAATTGTTATTGACAATCCATTGAAGAATGATGATCGTAAATCTTCATTTTAGTATAGCTTTTAATTATTATATGCTTAGGTTTTAACATATTTTTGTGATTGAGATAAACAGCTCGAGTGTGTATTTAGGAATTTCGCTTTCTTGTTCATTTATGTGACCAATTGTAGGCGGCTGGCTTCTAATTTGGAACTATTGGTGGTAAGGAGAATAAGACATAAAGGCTGTACCACCATCAAGTTCTAGTGAATATTTAAAGTCGGTTGTACTGATAAGCTTGTCAGGGGACCACAACTGTACAGGTTTCAGATAAAGACAACATATCCCATCCTTATCAACAACATATTAAATTTGATCCATTCCAAGTCGCTTGTACCTCGATCAACAAGCCATTGATCTTCTGAAAGTGTTCCTGACATTCCTGGTGTTCCTGGTGATAAGCCTCAATTTTCAAGTAATCACACTACAAAAAAAAATCGCAACTTCACGAATTTAAACCCCATAAGAACAGTGGTGAATAACAATTCTTTGCCAACTGCATTTGAAGTTGTACAAATTTCAAAGATGGTTAGTGAAATTTCACCATTAACTAACAAAAGATCGATTACGAAAAATCTCAAATTTTTAGTCATAGCGGCATTAGTTATATTAGTTACGAGACAATTATTCTTCATGTCGGAACCAGCTGGTAAAGAGGTTAACTTTAAAATTTATAGTCATAACATTAGATATGATAATAGAAACGTTGGAGGAGGTGAAAAGCCTTGGAGTACAAGAAAAAATGAAATTGCCAAATCTATAAAATTCAATAGCTTCAACACGAAGACAATCATAACTTTACAAGAAGTTCTGAAAAATCAATTGGATGATCTCCTAGCTTTACTCAATGATGGGAACGAAGACAATTCTTGGACTTATTACGGTGTTGGTAGAAGTGACGGTAAGACACAAGGTGAATATTCACCAGTCATTTTCAACAAGAACGATTTCAAACTATTGGACTCTTCGACTTTTTGGTTAAGTGAAACTCCTGACGTTCCAGGTTCAATTGGTTGGGATGCTAATCAAGAACGTATTGTAACTTGGGCTCATTTAAAGCCTCAATGGGGTAAGGCAATCAATATTTTCAATACCCATTTGGATCACATAGGTAAGAAATCTCGTGAAGAATCTGTTAAGCTAATTGCAAATAAGACAAGATCTTATAATGAAGACATAAGTTTCATCACTGGTGATTTCAATTCAGAACCAAATGAAGAAGCTTATCAAACTTTACAAAAAATTTTCAAAGATTCAAGATTATATAACGATGTCAAATATGGATTTGATAATACGTTCACAGGGTTTGATACTAAATCAAGACATAAAGTTATCGATTATGTCTTTATAGACCCAAGATTGAGTGGTGTTCAAGGTTTCGCTGTTTTGGATAACCATTTTGATGGAATTTACTCAAGTGATCATAGACCTCTCCTAGTTCAAATCACCGTTTAGGTTTTTCTTCCTGTTTCAACAACACTACGCTTTCTATATAAACAGATTTTTTTTTTACGAAGCTAAGTCCTTTTCGGGATGTAGATATCACCGATATATCAGATGTACCACTTTAAACCGAAACTGAAGAGGATTGACATTGAAAATGGATTATAATTCCAAGTATGTATAAGGTGCAATATATATTTAATCCAAATGGGAACTCATGAAAACTTTTCATGTGTCGTTTGGTTTCAAATCAAGTAATTTCTTAGTTTTTACGAACCCTTCCCATCACCGGTAACTTCGAAGTTTAAACACCCAAATGCAAATACACCAAGAACTCAATTCTATATAAACAATGAGGAAGCGAAAATTCTTTAAAATTTATTACACTATAACTGTAGTATACCAATCATGTTATTTTCCACTCTTTTAACAAGTACATTGTTCACATTCATTCTAGCAAAAGCTAACCCTTTAGCTAATGCAGATGCATTGGCTTGGGCAGACGCTAATCCACAAGCTGAAGCTGCTGCAAAAGCATATGCTAATGCTTTAGCTGAAGCTTTTGCACTAGCACACCCAGATCCCCAGGCTTACGCTTTGGCAGCTAGTGCTGATGACTGTGCTACTATAGGATGTCATGCAGCATGTGGCTATTTGATCTTGGATGGTGCTGCTTGCTCACAAAACGATACAGATACTTATTCTGGGCCTTATAATGAAACTTGTCTTTGCGATTCAGACAGTCACTTTATGGAAAGATATCCAAGTTGTATGGAATGTGGTTGGACTCTATGGAAATATTACGGTCCTTACGTTACTTCTGCCCTCGAAGCTTGTTCAACATTGAGTACCGAGCCAACTGGGACCTTAAGATGCTCAACTACCCTGAGTGAAAGCTATTCCAAAGATCCAAACGCTGGTTGCGCTTACGGTGGGGCTTGTGCAACATCAGATGGAGAATCAAGTGGTAGCGCTACTGCAACTGGTGTTACTTATAGTAATGGAACTTCCAATGGAACTTCAAATGGGAGCTCGGGTTCGAGTTTGACTTCAGGCTCCAGTACGCAATCAGGCGATGCAACCGATTCATCAGGGTCACAATCTTCAAATAGTGTATCAGAAAGCAGTGTCAGTGATTCTGAGTCTTCAAGTTCTGCTGGTTCTTCTTCAGCTTCAAATGGCGCCCCAATGTTGGTTGCTGGAACTTCAATCTTTGGTGGTTTACTATTTGCCTTGCTGATCTGAATCTGCCTAGTGTAGAATTTTGTATAAATATCCAACTCGATGTTATCTATCATGTTCTTCCAAGGCGCTTGTAGAAAAGGTGTCACATCTTACTTGAACCTTTATTATACCCACAATAGAATTCGCGATTGTTCAATATGTGTTTTTGTTTACGCGCGCGTAAATATTGATACTCTTTTATACAGTAATCATAAGAAGTCTGAGCAATTCAGTGGATTTGAGGCATAAATTGAGGAACCATCATGGCGGATAGATCTGATGGAGCTATTGTGCTAGACTTGGCGTGGAAACAAATCGACAAGAGAGGTGATGGATATGTAAGTATTGAAAACAGACGTGAAACATTTGGCGCGCTATTTTGCCATATACCGATGAATCAACCGCTGACTCATTATAGATATATGGAAGAGACTTCATACTATTGTTTGATGCTATAGATTCGCTGCTCAATACCAGAGTGTTGAACTCCGCAGGGCGTGTTATTGTAAAGGATTTCAGTAAAACAGAGCCACATCATAAGATCCGAAAACAAGATTTCAAAACATTGTTTGAAACTCTTTTGGGGACCTCGTTTGATAAGGCTTTGAACTCTATAAGTTATGATAAAACGTTATTGGAATTGGAAAAGGGGGATGAATCATTCTTGCCGCAGATTCCTATTTTGGCTTCTACTCCTATCAAAAGTGAGGATAACGATTTCAATAGATTTAAACCAAATTTTAAGACTGAATATACCAAAATTAAAAAACTACAAGACAATAGTGAAGACGAGATACGGTACAGAGATCAGTATATTGAACAGCTAGAACAAAAGGAAACGCTATCGAAAGATAAGGACTCGCAGTTGAGAACATGTCTGAAACAAATTTCAACTCTTGAAGAAGAAATAACGTATAGAGACAAGATTATACAAGAGAAACAAGATGAATTGTTTGGGAAAGATTCCAAAATCAAAAAATTACAAAATCGTATAAAACTTATGGAAGATGAGATACAAAGTTATAGAAGCTCACAAGATTCAAACTCAAATATTGATAATACAGGACATTTGGATTTTTTCAATCATGCATTACAACAACGAGTTAAAGAACAACAACGTGCTATAAATTCTCTTAAAAATGCACTAGCTTCCAAATCTGATATTATAAGCAAATCCTCTGTCATAATACCTCCTGTGCACTCTACTTCTTCTCCATTTAAAATTGAAGTCGGATCAACATGGAGATATACATTATATTCACTAATTGCATTGGTAGTGTTATACACTATATTCACACCACTAGATTTTTCGACATCAGATGAATCATGGTTTGCAAATACGTTTTTGGAGCCATGGATATATAAACTTGTGGAAGAACAAGAAATTGACTATGACTACTATAATCTAGGACATGTTGATTTTGATTACTTACAGAAAGAGATATGACATGGGACGAAGAGTAATAATACATCCTGAATACTATACAACATATGTAAAAAGCAATGAGTCTAAATATAAAAAAGTTTGGCAGGCTTGTGCACGCTTGTGCACGCTTTGAAAAAAAAAATATGAATGAACTTCTAGAACTGAACTGGGGTTGTGGACCATTGTAGTATCAAAAGATCCATTATTTGTTGATAAATTGACAAACCAATCCGAAAACCATTTTTGCAATCTTCATACCAATACCATTGTTATTATTATTGTTATTATGTTGGTTATTATTATAGTTTTGATTTTGTTGTTGATAGCCCCCTTGGTTGAAATTGTTATTATTATGTTGTTGTTGATATTGAGGTTGTTGTTGTGGATGGTAAGCATTTTGTGGTTGTTGAGGTTTATGTGGTTGTTGATTATCAACACCCGAACTTACTTGTTGAGCGGTAATTGGCTCAACATTACCCCAATTTGGAGGGATACGAGCACCTTGTAATTCAATAATCAATACACCTGCATTTTTGTTATCAATATAGTTTTTGAAACCAGCTTCATCACATAATTCTTCAACCGCAGGTTTTAATTTGGCAACACCACCTTTTGAATGTAAACCTTTCCCCACGATAACTTCTAATTTAGATTCATGTCTTTGCACACCAGCTACAATTCTTCTTTTCAATATCCATTGTGCTTCTTTAACGTATAACCCGTGTAAGTCAATTTCATCACCGTCACTATCAGCATTATTAGCTAAAAACACATATTCAGCGGCTTTAAAATTATAATCCTCTGCAATACTAGCCTGCTTTTTAGCGGCTTCTGATAAATTATGAGCTTCTTGACCATCTCCGGATTTATAAGCTTGTTGTGATTGTGATGACAATTGTTGCTTCTTTTTAAAAGCCTGGTCAGCTAAGTCACGAAGTCTTTTGTATTCATTATCAGAAACATGATTATAATCACGTTCTTGACCACCTATTAATTGACTTGTTAATATCGAGGGGAAGACATCCTTGCATTCTCGCTATGCAAATAACTTACCACTCAAAAGATGGCCTCTATCTAACGTAGCAGCAGCACTCATCCTACAGTATTTTGTATCTTTTACAAACTTTCAAACTTTTGAGATGTTACCAAGGGTGTGGGATTAAATTATCATTTTCTCGAAGATATGCATTTCATGAATTTTAATTAGTACCTGAAATTCTGAAAGGTAAACAAAAACGATAACGGCTGGTTGTACGTTGTCCTGGATTGAGTTGAGAGAAAAAAAAACCCACGGGAAGCACGTGCAATCCACCTCAATCATGTGATATACTGAAAGAACAAATGGTGTTCGCATGTCACAGTCACTCACTTTTCAATGAAAATCATTTGGTGTTCAGATGTATCGATTTTTTTGAATTAGTTTTTCACATTTCGCGAAATTTGAAAATTTAATTTAATGTATAAAATTTTAAACGCCTGAACTTCTTTACTACTACTTTGACCTTTTTCTAAAACATCATCAATAGTATCGATCCAAAATGGCTAAATCAACTCCAAAACAGTAAGTTTTGAACGAGATACTATCACAATAGATATAGCAAGACTTCATTGTTATTTGACTACCACTCATGAAGATGGAAATTTAACTTGGGATTCTTTTTTTTTCCTTTCAAATCTATAATTGGCTGGAGGAAACTAAGAAGACGAAATTTAAATTTCTTAATTCTACTAATCATCATGAATATTTTATTTGAATAGATATTCATGTGTTTCAGACCTCGCTACAATAACTTTCAGTTACTTGTTTTGAGTGTTTATAAATTTCCATTACAATGCAGATGTCCATTATTTCAATAATTTTGGGGAACTGCTTGTAATGTAAAAGGCATGGATTTTCATAGGATCAACAACCAATCTTGAATTACCAATCATGGTTGTTTGGTTACTAGATTATCTCTGACCTTGGAAGGATTCAAAAAAAAAATTGAACTTCTTTCTCTATGTGTGTGTTTGCACGGATTGAGGAGGAATTCTTTTTTTTTTGAAAATTTTCACAAATTTTATCTTGCATCGAATGAGTGGTATCATTTCGATGAAGTTTATTATATCGATCGATTGTTACAAACTCTATCTTGCGACAAGTTCTAACATTTCTGCTTTTTTTCTTTAGAGTCATCACTGCTGAACAAATTTTAGTTCCAGAATCTCAATTAAAGAGATCAACAGCTGCTGCTAAATTATCTGAAAAGCAACTTGCTGAAAAGATTGCTCGTAAACAAGTATGTTTTTTAAAGAACAAATTATTAAAGTCACGAGATACTTTTTTCCAAATAATTCATTGTGATGAAGACCTATACCAATTTAATCGACTAGCTATGGCTGTGATGTCTGTTTAGTTAACCATCTTTCGGGACTGAAACGGATATACCGAAAAGGGTGTCTCTTGATTTGACTTTGTACTCTACAATGTATACTAACCAAGGAAACAATAGGCTAACAAAGAAAAACGTGAAGCTTTGTTGAAAAGAACTGCTGCTTATCACAAAGAATACGTTGATGCTGAACGTGCTGTTATCGATGCTAAACGTGAAGCTAAAGCTGCTGGTTCATACTATGTTGATGCTCAACCAAAATTAGTTTTCGTTGTTAGAATCAAAGGTATTAACAAAATTCCACCAAAACCAAGAAAAGTTTTACAATTGTTGAGATTGTTACAAATCAATGCAGGTGTTTTCATCAGATTAACCAAAGCTACTGCTGAATTATTAAGATTAGTTGAACCATACGTTGCTTATGGTTATCCAAACTTATCAACCACTAGACAATTGATTTACAAACGTGGTTACGGTAAGATTAACAAACAAAGAATCCCGTTATCTGATAATGCTATCATTGAACAATCATTAGGTAAATACGGTATTGCATCAATTGAAGATTTAATTCACGAAATTTACACTGTTGGTCCAAACTTCAAACAAGCCAACAACTTTTTATGGCCATTTAAATTATCAAACCCATCTGGTGGTTGGGGTGTTCCAAGAAAATTCATCCACTTCATCGAAGGTGGTGCTACTGGTAACAGAGAAGAATTTATCAATGCTTTGATCAAAAAACAATTATAAGTTTAATTTTTTCTCTCTTTTCCTACATCATTCAAGTTTTTGGTTTTTCTTTGTTCTGTGTGTATAGTATAAAAGAACTCTTTTTTTAACTTGATTTCTTTTCCTATGAAAAAAAAAAATCTATTTTGTATATTAATGGTTATAATGGGTTATATTGGTAATATTAAATCTCTGTGTCTCATATTGTAAGCACACATAATTTCTTTTTTTTTTTGGGTCTTTGCCCTCCTTTGTTAAATAATATATATCAGAAGCCGATACTCATGTATACGCTCTATACGCTATATACATCAGTAGTTATCAAGGCAACTATATTAAAATTACATATTTTATTTTTACGAAACTGTTATATAATAAATAGTTGTACTGCATAACATCAGCTTTGTTCCACTCAACTGATCAAGTGATCCAAGTTGATCAACGTGTTTCACAGTTCATTTGGGCAATCGACGGTCGACGGTCCCGTTTCCCATTCTCTCAATCTGTGCTGTTTCTGTGCTGTTTCTAAGGACCCTTGATTTAGTCTGAGATGCACGTGCGCCAGATTAAATTATAATTGAAAAACTTTTGCGCGAATTCAATCGAAAACGTGTTTCAAATTAAATGGTCTTGTGAGCCCAGTGAACCCACAGACACAGACAGACACACAAACGATGCCAAATGCCAATGTATTGGCACAACGGTGAAACCAAGAATAATAGTAAAACTACCAAGAAGATTAAAAGCTTGAATTCGTTTGAGATTACATTTGTCTTAAACCTACTATTCATCTAATACCCCTTCCAACTCTTATCTCTTCTCCAGTGCTTTTTCAGCCATCTCCATTGCCACTTTGCTTTTCATCTCTATTCACACATTGGTGCAACATTTTCATAATTTCTATTAATCAACACACACACACACATACACACACACCCCACGTGCACTTAAAATTTTAAACATTTTAACAGATTTTAAACTGCAATGCAGCCATTTTACTAATAAAATCTATTCAAACACACACTACATTTACTGTTTATGTATGGATTTTTTTGGCTTACTGCTTTTAACGGTTATTTCCTTTACGATTTGATTAAACAACACTCGTGCCCAACTTTAAATGCCCAGAGAAAGGGAAAAAAAATTTATGGTTGTCTTTCCCACAATATTCAGTATAAAAGAAGTTTGATATCCATGATTTACAAACTCTCTCTTTATTACATCTTGGTTGTTACTTGGATAAATTTGTAGAGTGATTATACAAAAGACATTATAACCATTTACTCATATACCCGCAATAATGTCTGCTGATAAAAAAAATCCTGCCGAAGCTCATGTTAAAACCGCTGGTGGTAACTCAGCATTCCATAACTATTTAAACGATTTCAGTCATATTGATGATCCTTTAGAAAGAAGAAGATTAGCTTTGGAAAAAATTGATCAAGCCGCTTTTGGTTGGTACCATGTTCGTGCAATCACCGTTGCTGGTGTTGGGTTCTTAACAGATGCTTATGATATCTTTGCCATTAACTTGGGTCTTGCCATGATTGCATACGTCTACTGGGGTGGTTCCATCCCTGCTTCAACTTCAACTTTGTTGAAAGTTTCCACTTCTGTTGGTACCGTTATTGGTCAATTAGGTTTTGGGTTCTTGGCTGATTACGTTGGTCGTAAAAAAATTTATGGTTTAGAATTGATTATCATGATTGCTGCTACTATCGCTCAATGTGTTATTGGTGAATCAAAAGCTATTTCATTCCCTGCCATTATGACTTTCTTTAGAATCATTCAAGGTATTGGTATCGGTGGTGATTACCCAATGTCCTCTGTTATCTCTTCAGAATTCGCAACTACTAAATGGAGAGGTGCCATCATGGGTGCCGTCTTCGCTAACCAAGGTTGGGGTCAATTGGCTGCTGGTTTAATCGCTTTGATCTGTGTTGCTGCTTACAAGGATGATTTAATCGTTGCAAACACCGCTAAAGAATGTACAGGTGACTGTATCAAAGCCTGTGATCAAATGTGGAGAATCTTAATCGGTTTCGGTTGTGTTCCAGGTGTTATTGCCCTTTACTATAGATTAACCATCCCAGAATCTCCAAGATATACTTTAGATGTCGAATACGATTTGGAAAAAGCCGTTGCTGATTCTGGTAAATTCGCTTCAGGTGCTCACGGTAATGCCGATAACGAAGCTATCGAACAATTAAGAGTTACTGAACGTGTTCGTGCTGAAATTGTTCAACCTCCAAAAGCTTCTTTCCAAGATTTCAAAAGACATTTCGGTCAATGGAAACATTTCAAAATCTTATTGGGTACCGCTGGTTCTTGGTTCATGTTGGATGTCGCTTACTACGGGTTAGGTTTAAACACTGCTACCATTTTACAAACTATTGGTTTCGCTTCTTCTAAAAATGTTTACCACTCTTTATATAACTCTGCTGCTGGTAACTTGATTTTAATTTGTGCCGGTTCCATCCCAGGTTATTGGTTCTCTGTTGCTACTATTGATTTCGTTGGTCGTAAACCAATCCAAATCATGGGTTTCTTTTTGTTGACTATTATCTTGTGTATCATCGGTTTCGGTTACAACAAGGTTGGTGAACATGGTTTATTAGCCCTTTATGTCATTGCTCAATTTTTCCAAAATTTCGGTCCAAACACCACTACTTTTATCGTTCCTGGTGAATGTTACCCAACTAGATACAGATCTACTGCACATGGTATCTCTGCCGCTTGTGGTAAAGTTGGTGCCATCATTGCTCAAACCGCTTTAGGTACTTTGATTGATCATAACTGTGCTAAAGATGGTAAAAAGAAGAACTGTTGGTTACCTCACGTTATGGAAATCTTTGCCTTATTCATGTTGGTTGGTTTAGTTTTATCATTCTTGATCCCTGAAACCAAGAGAAAAACTTTAGAAGAAATTGCTGAAGAAGTCCATGGTGAAGTTGATCCATCAAAATTAAACAGAACTGAAAAATACGAAAGTTCTGATGACCATATTGTTTAATCTCAAAAACAATAATGATATTAAATCTCATTTACATTTACCTATGCACATCACAAAACATAAAAATAATACAACATATACATAACATTTTCTGGGGTTTTTATATAAAGTCTTGTTTATTTAATCATTCACTTTTCTAATTCGGTTTAATTTTAATGCACTTTTTATTTATGAATCAACTTTGTAAGCAATACTTTGACTTTCCCTTATATATATATATATATAACGTGATCTCGGACTTTTAATGTACTTGTCGGACATTGCCCCAATTAGGAAACACTAACCAAAAATTTGATAAGATAAAATTTTATACCCGCAACGATAAGGTTTTACCAAATAAGGGGGTACAGTTGAGCGGGCTTTCGACGGAATACTCGTGTAATTATAAAAGTCCAAGTAGTAATATCAACATGACACCATGATGCTCTGTACTTTCTTTTGTTTTTGGCAGCAATTAGAGTTATCTTTTTGAAAGCTTGGCCACTTGGTGTTTGACTATCTTGTTTCAACGTTTCATGTCTTTAGCTGAGATCAATCTGCCGCTTGTTTTTCATCCAATGAAATCCGCAAATTTTTTCTTTACTTATACCCTAATCAGTACAATTTGCGCCAGAAACTTACCAACAAAAGAAAATAGTGGGTATAATGCATTATCTGGTTTTATGAATATCATTAACCAGTGAAAACACTTAAACTGGTGTTGGAGACTTGTGGACCCATTGTTTGTCAACGGCGAAGTGTACATCTCTGATATGTTATCTTTATTCCGCAGTTTCAAACTAGCTATCTATGAGGTCTATGCAATATGGTATAAATGAATTTAAATGTCTCGCATTTATCTCAGATCATCTTTACAGTTAGCTCTCTGTACATCTTTGAATTATCAAATTTAAAGGGTTTTCCTTCACCATGAGTAATACATTCAAGAACTATACGTCGTCAATAGACATTGAAAATGAGAAAAAACCAGAAGAGTTCCAGGCAAATTCGTTTGCAGCTTCAATCAATTCGTTGTCAAACGAACAAGGATCCACAACAGATATTCAATCAAATGTTCGTACGGTGCATAGAACCCTGAACTCAAGAACTATAAACCTTATAGCGCTTGGTGGGTCTATCGGTACGGGTTTATTCGTCACAATTTCTGGAAGTTTGTACAAAGGTGGGCCTGCAAATTTATTCATGGCTTATTCAATATGGACATGTGTGATATTGACAGTTGTTGCATCTATTGGTGAAATGGTCTGTTATCTACCCATCACTGCTCCTTTCATCCAAATGTCAGGTCGTTGTGTCGATGAAGCGTTTGAGGCCATCGTGGGGATGAACTATTGGTTGATGACTAGTACCACCATTCCTTTTGAAATTACAGCTGTTAATTCAATGATTCATTTTTGGAGAGACGATTATTCACCAGTTATAACGATCCTTTTACAAATCTTCATCTTCACCGTGCTTAACGTATTCGCTGTTAGAATTTTCGGTGAAAGTGAATTTTGGTTATCTATCGGTAAAGTTTTATTAGCTGTGGGATTAATCATTTTCACTTTTGTGACAATGGTTGGTGGGAACCCACAACATGATGCCTTTGGGTTCCGTTATTGGAAAAATCCAGGCCCTTTCAATGAATATCTAACTAGCGGTATCACTGGTAGATTCCATGGATTTATGGCAGTTATGACCCAAGCTTGCTTTACAGTTGTTGGTCCTGAATATCTATCAATGGTTGCTGGTGAAACTGGTCAAGAAACTCGTAAAGTTTTAGCTAAATCTTTCAGAACGGTCTTCTTTAGACTATTTGGGTTTTACTTCTTGGGTTCTTTATCTGTGGGTGTGCTTGTTGCTCATAATGACCCTACCTTATCTCAACTTGCAAGTTCAGGAGGTAGTTCAAATGGTGCCTTTTCACCATATGTCATTGCAATGGATAATATGAAAATCAAAGTCTTACCACACATTGTTAATGCAGTTTGTGTTACTGCTGCATTTTCTGCCGGTAACTCATACGTTTTCTGTTCCTCAAGAGCTCTATTAGCATTGGCCAATAACGGATTTGCACCAAAATTTCTTAAATTCTGTACAAAAGCTGGTGTCCCGGTCTTTTGCATCTGTGTTTCAATTGGATTTGCATTATTATCTCTATTACAGTTGGGTTCCTCTTCAGCTGATGTTTTAACTTGGCTTGTTACTATCACCACTGGTGCACAAATTGCAAATTATGCCCTCATGTGTGTAACGTATTTGTGTTTCTATAGAGCATGTAAAGCTCAAGGTGTTGATAGATCAAGTTTCATATTCATTTCCTGGTTTCAACCTTACACAGCTATTTTCGGTATGGTTATAACTTCTTGTATGGTGGGTGCATTTGGTTATGTTTCGCTAATGCCTGGAAGATGGGATATAAGTATCTTCTTGACAAGTTACTTGATGGTTTTACTCGATATTGTTGTATTTATAGGGTACAAATTGATTAAAAGAACAAAATTTGTTAACCCTGCAGAAGCAGATTTGTTCACTGGGCTAGAAGAAGTTGAACAGCATGAATTGAATTACTTGGAAGAAAGAGAAAAAATGGGTTTAAATACAGATCCTTCATTATGGCAAAGAATCTCCACTTGGCTGTTCTAGAATGTTTTTTAGATATGAATTTTGATTTTAGTCGTTCCCTCTCGAGCAAACTTTATAGTTCCTAGTTGTTTTTAGCACCATCAGTATGGACCTTGAGTATCTGATGTGTGTTGTCCAAATTGAAGCATTTGAGTTTTATAAAGGATATATGTAGAATTCTCGATACTTTCAACAATTGAAGATGAGCTTTCTAAACATATTACCGAAAAGATTCCGAGCCTCCGTCGATAATAGACACCGGTGACTCGACCCATACAGAAACTAAAACTAAATTTGGGGAAATACAAAAGTATTCTCCCCATACTGAAGCATTATCACCTCACTGGGAAAGTGTCAAGTCAACGTTAGAGATGATTATAGATATTTCACTCAAAACAAATACGTAATTGTGCTTATAAATTTTTTTTAAGTCTTTGGGAAAACCCATTTGAACACGAGTCCAAGACTCGGGACTAGGCCATAAGCCTCAGGGGTGGTTCCAGAATACGACAATACGACATGGCTAGCTATTTATATTTTTACTATATTTGAATAATCAACACGATATGAAACGCTCTTTTTATTCTTGGCTTCTTTAATGGAATGGTTGCATCGAAAGATAAGCCTCAACTGGGTTATCTGTGATTACTTTGATAGATAACAAAGAATATTGATTGTGGGTTGGTTTTTAATTTTGAGCAACTTTTTATTTTCTTGCCAAAGCACTTGGATAAAGATGTTCATTTGTTTACGTTATCCCAGATAATAGCTTATGCATAGATAATAGCGTAACGTTTTTCCCCATAATAATTTAGCTCTCAATTTCATGTTTGAAAAGCCTCCTAGTCTCTGAAGTCTTTGTGTTCTTTTTCATATCTGGCAGAAACGCTTGGTTATTGATTTCTTTTCTTACTCGTGCTAAAATTATGACGATTATAACCTACTCTGAAATGATAACAAACATATACGTCAAGAAGATAATGTGGTGGTGCTCAAAGATTGGGAATGAAGATCTTGGTATCCGGCTATACATCGTTGAGAAAAGTATAAGTACTTGCAAATTCCTTCAAGTCTGAACTCTTAATTATCGCAATGTTTGGAAACCAATCTGGACATAAAGTCATACAATAAGATTTTACTAAACGATGAGTGGTTTATACGCTACAGAGAATTATAGACAGCCCGATGCTGTTGATCTTGAAAAATCGAGAAAGCCAGATGAACTAAGTACAACATCTTCCAATGGTGTGATTTCTGCCTCGTATAAAGAAGGTTCAATAAATACTTTACACTCAACTCATAGAACCTTAAGTTCAAGAACAATAAATTTGATAGCTATAGGAGGATCTGTTGGTACTGCTCTATTTGTTACCATCAGTGGTGCTTTGCTTAATGGTGGGCCAGCGAACTTATTAATGGCTTTTACTATATGGTCGATTGTAATTTTTTGTGTCATTGCTTCTATTGGTGAAATGGTTTGTTATTTGCCAATCACTGCTCCTTTTATACAAATGGCTGGCCGTTGTGTTGATGAATCTTTCGAAGTAATCGTGGGAATGAACTATTGGTTAATGACTGGTATACTGGTTCCTTTTGAAATAACCGCTGTCAACTCAATGATACATTTCTGGAGAGATGATTATTCACCAGCTATCACATTTGTTATGCAAATTTTCCTCTATACCTTATTGAACGTCTTTGCTGTAAAATACTTTGGTGAATGTGAATTTTGGCTATCCTTGGGGAAATTAATTTTAATTATTGGATTAATTTTTTTCACTTTTATCACTATGGTTGGAGGTAATCCACAACACGATGCATTTGGCTTCAGATACTGGAATAACCCAGGTCCAATGGTTGAATACTTGACAGATGGATCCATGGGCAGGTTCCATGGGTTTATGGCTGCATTGAATTTGGCATGTCTAACCGTCTGTGGTCCTGAATATTTAGCTATGGTTGCAGGTGAAACTGGTCAAGAAACTCGTAAAGTTTTAGCCAAATCTTTCAAAACAGTTTTCTACAGATTAGCCGTTTTCTATGTCTTGGGCTCCTTGTGTGTTGGGGTATTGATTCCTTCAAACGATAAAACTTTGGTTCACTTAGCTGCTAGCGGTGGAGGTTCAAATGGTGCATTTTCACCTTATGTCATTGCGATGAATAACATGAAGATCAAAGTCTTGCCACATATTTTTAATGCTCTTTGTGTTACTTCTGCTTTTTCAGCAGGTAACTCATACACTTTTTGCTCATCAAGAGCACTGTTAGCCCTGTCGAAGAATGGATTTGCACCAAAATTTTTACAATATTGTACAAAGACTGGTGTTCCAATTTTCTGTGTGGGGATTACATTTTGCTTCTCATTACTGTCGCTTTTACAATTAGGTACTTCAACCGGTGAGGTTTTAACTTGGATTGTTAATGTGGTTACAGGTGCACAAATCACAAATTATTTTTTCATGTGCATCACATATATGGGTTTTTATAGAGCTTGTAAAGCACAAGGTGTTGATAGAACAACGTTTAGATATAGATCTTGGTTTCAGCCTTACACTGCCCTTTTCGGTATGGCTTTAACGCTTTGTATGGTTGGTGCATTGGGTTATATCACTCTTATGCCAGGTAGATGGGATGTGGGTACTTTTTTGACAAGTTACTTGATGATTTTACTAGATATTGTGGTTTATGCTGTTTATAAATTGGTTAAAAGAACCAAATTTGTCGATCCAGCAGAAGCTGATATATACACTGGCATAGATGAAGTTGAACAACATGAATTGAATTATTTGGAGGAGAGAGAAAAAACAGGTGCAGACTTGAATCCAAGTATATGGCAAAAGATATCAAACTGGGTTTTTTAGTTTTTTCTTCGTCTCTCTGTTCAGTTCCAGATTTATCGTGAGTAAATCTTCAAACTTCAATTCAACTATAGCTAGATATCGATACCCCCAGCAGTTTAGATTTTGTAATATATTATACGGTTTTGCTTTTAATTGACTAAAAATACATTTGTAGGTTAATTAAATCTACTGATATAAGTATAAACGCGAATCAGTTATCTAATCAGTATGTACATAAGCGTCGTATCGGGGCACATTATTCGCGAATTTCTTTGAGACTCATTAAAAATAAGGGTCTGGAATAATAAGCAATGATGAACTCACCAAAAATTTCATGTAGTGTTGTTCAGTTTTAAATGAATTTAGTTCAGCACAGCGTTGACAGATGACCCGAGCAACTTGAAGAGTACAAATAGTTTTAGTGTATGTGTTCAAACTAAAAGCGATTAGGTCTTTTGGGGCTTAGATGATATTTTTAATAGCGCTGAGTGACTGCTGATGGACGCACTGTGAGTTATAATATCTATGGGAGTGCTATAATTTAGACTTTTTAATCTGAAATTGATTCACTGGAAAGTTTTGGTAAATGTTAATAGTACCACCGACGGTCGTTTATGGGAAATGTTATTTCAACATTGGTGCAACTGTATTGCGATAGTTTCGGAGTGGAATATTAAACAGGCATCAAGAACTACGAAGATCGAAGAGGAGTATTTCAAAGTATAGAAGAATGAATTACCCACTTACTGATATTTTTTTCTACAACTTCATATACTAGACTAGTATTAGACCAGTAATGTAACGTGATTAAAGTGCTGAATTGAAGCCGTAGCTCAATGTGCACAAAGCAAACCAAGTCATCATCTCTCTATGATCATTTTAATTTCAAAAACTAACCTTAGTTATATATATATATTAACCACGCCATGCGAAGCTGACCATACCACCGCTTTCCCAATCGGGAAGTTTGTGTGGAGTGTGCCCTAGGTCCTTCGGAGGTTTGGGACACGCACCAGTCGCCAGGGCATTTCTTTTAAAAAATTTTGTGTTGCGTCGCACAGATCGTAAATGTTTTCTCTCGGTTGCATTTCCACACCACAAAGTTTAGCCTTGACTTTTGAGCCATCTTCCATACAATGTGTGAGGATAAGTTGAGAAGTGTTATAATTGGTATAAGTAACGATTGGTCTTGAATGAAAGCTCTCGGTGTGAACTAAACGATGGTGTGGGTTTCAGCTCCGAAACCTCCTATTCTATTGTTCCGTTTATGTGGGAAAGTGTCAAAAGAAGTTTCCATTCGGGTTTTGCAAGATTGATACTTACAAGTCTGGAATGGGGACTCGGTACTTTCTAGGCTTCGAGTGGCCTCGAGTGTTTCGAGGGCTTCGAGACCGCCACGCACTATTAATTAAAGTTTGGTTTTCCGCACCAAAACTGCACCGAAATCATTCCAATAGGCGATGAGGAGGACTAAGGTGATTAAACAAGTTTCACCGTTGAACAAATTTGGGAACTTTGCTGATAATAACTTTGCTTATAGTGGCTATTTGCATAAAAGTCTTCAGCTGCTAAAGTGTTATTATCCCAATTATATTGCTATCGACTGCAATCAGCTATAAACGATTAGGTAACAGGGTTTTTCTTGTCTCCATATTCACCTTGTAAAATAAAAAAATTTTCCACCCACTACTGTATCCATATAGGCATTTGTTTACTTTTTCCACTTCTATTTACCCCAAGTTTTAGCCCATGTCACTTGTGTGTTTATTTTCCGAGTTCAACATTAGTGGTGTTGATGGGAAATGAAGTAATTAGACATTCAACAACAATAGCTGTAGTCCCTTTGCTTGCTGACCTAGTCTCCTGCTCGTGCGTATACTCTGCATATTTTGCATAAATCTCTTGAACTTTTGGGTTTTGTAGTTTATCCATTTGAATATGAATACAAGATGATTATTGTGTTTCAAAAATAACTACGTAATTAAATTTAATCCATGGTACTATATACTCCAGGGTCTTGGAGGTTTTCCAAACTGTATTAGTTGACCATAAATTTTGTATAAATACTTTACAATATCTTGTACCATCTCCAATGTTTGGATACTCGAATTTTATATCTCCATATTATAAACAAGAAACAAATTTAACCAAACATTTTCAAAAAGCATCATGATAAGTAATATCTTTAGTAGATATCATCCACCTACGGTGGATATAGAGAATGAAAAGAAAAAAAATGAGCTAGACCCGTCTTTACATGGTTCAGCTTCTTCAATTTCAGTTGAAGAAGCCTCTCATACAACTATACATACTACTCACAGAACTCTTAATTCAAGAACTGTTAATTTGATAGCAATGGGTGGTTCTATCGGTACCGCATTATTCGTTACAATTTCTAGTGGTTTACTGAATGGTGGTCCAGCAAATTTATTCATGGCTTATACTATATGGTCCGGTGTTATATTTTGCGTTATTGCATCTATTGGTGAAATGGTTTGTTATTTACCTATAACTGCTCCATTCATTCAAATGGCGGGCCGTTGTGTTGATGAATCTTTCGAAGTAATCGTCGGGATGAATTACTGGCTAATGTCATCAATCAATATCCCATTTGAAATTACTGCTGTTAACTCAATGATTCATTTCTGGAGAGATGACTATTCACCAGCTATCACGTTTGTAATGCAAATTTTCATCTATACATTGTTAAATCTGTTTGCTGTTAAATATTTTGGTGAATGTGAATTTTGGTTGTCCTTAGGTAAAGTTATATTAGCCATTGGTCTTATCATCTTCACTTTTGTTGCAATGGTTGGTGGTAATCCTCAACATGACGCATTCGGTTTCCGTTATTGGAATAACCCTGGCCCAATGGTTGAGTATTTAACCGGTGGTTCGATGGGTAGATTTCATGGATTTATGGCTGCCTTAAACAAAGCTTGTTTCACTTGTGTCGGCCCAGAATATTTAGCTATGGTTGCTGGTGAAACTGGTCAGGAAACTCGTAAAGTGTTAGCCAAATCTTTCAAAACAGTCTTTTATAGATTAGCTGTATTCTATGTATTGGGTTCATTATGTGTCGGTGTGTTGGTTGCTTCAAATGACCCAACTCTGACTGGTATTGCCGGCTCAGGTAGTGAATCAAATGGTGCCTTTTCACCATACGTTATCGCTATGAATAATTTGAAGATTAAAGTGCTACCTCATATTGTCAATGCCCTATGTGTCACTTCTGCATTCTCAGCTGGTAACTCGTATGTTTATTGCTCTTCAAGATCTTTATTAGCATTATCAAAGAATGGGTTTGCACCAAAGTTTTTCCAATATTGTACAAAGAACGGTGTTCCAATTTTCTGTATCTTTGTCTCATTCTGTTTCTCATTATTATCATTATTACAGCTAGGTGCATCATCAGCTAAAGTTTTGAATTGGATTGTCAATGTGGTGACTGGTGCTCAAGTTACAAACTATTTTTTCATGTGTATCACATATTTGGGATTCTATAGAGCTTGCAATGCTCAAGGTATAGATAGAAGCAAATTCAAATACAGATCATGGTTCCAGCCTTACACAGTTTTGTTTGCCATGGTTTTAACTCTTTGTATGGTTGGTGCTTTGGGCTATATCACATTGATGCCTGGAAGATGGGAAATAGGTACCTTTTTGACAAGTTATTTTATGATTTTACTAGATATTGTGGTTTACACAGCGTACAAGCTTATTAAAAGAACTAAAATTGTCAATCCGGCAGAAGCTGATATCTTGACTGGATTGGATGAAGTGGAACAACATGAATTGATGTATTTGGAAGAAAGAGAAAGATTGGGATTAGATGTGAATCCAACCTTATGGCAAAAGATCTCAAACTGGTTGTTTTGATTTGTTGCTTCCCCTGCTGTACTATTGCCCCATATCATTATACCAAATCTTAGAGAAGATTCACGTCAAATCACACGTACTTGTAATATTATGATGTCATGTTCACGTTACTCATTATATAGTCATTTTAAAAAGGGAGTTTATGATTGTTTAAAGTTTTATTATACAAATTTGATTTCAAAATCAGCTTAATCGTTGATGCTTAAAAGGGTTCAGTAGTGTTTATGTCTTCTACGAGTACTTGCTTCCCGCGAATTTGATCTATATAGCTCAAAATGGCCCCATAAATTTCTTCACTTTAATAAGGCAATAACAAGTACGAGACACTGATTGAGTTCTGTATAATTCTCGTTGTTGGGTTAAAAGTGATGTTTTGTATCAAAAGAATTTGCCCTTCCATCTCTAGACCATCAGCTGTTAGATCTCTGCACAATTTCAATCATCCAAGATTGTCACAATCTCAACTCCAACAATCAATAGAAACTACTATAAACCAGCATCAGCCAAGTCCAAAGGAGACATGGAAGAATTTTAAGCAAATATCATCTATTGTACTGGTATCTACAATAAGTACAATTGGAATCTATGCAACGTATCAAGCGGTTTACAAGAATGAAAAAACCTTTGTGCCCATATGGATAAACCCCATCAAGAGGAAACCGAAAACTGGAGAAATCGATCTAGAGCAAATCCAGTCAATAGCGGAAGACCAAATCTTGGAAAGGTTATCACTAGATCATGAGATAAAATTGCAATTCAAGCTCCCCATTAAACAGGATCCACCAACCAGTTTTGATGTATGGATAGAGGAAAAAGTAACGACACTGAAAGGTTTACAAATCTCACCAGAGTCTCCCGTTTTTTCAATAGTCAATAAACCTATTCGTATCAAAAAAATCGTTGATGGCTTCTTAGAACCAATTGGTGGTATATTCAATGGTACTTCAACCGATGAAAAATTCAAGATCCCCGTTTACAATGAGCATATTGCCAAAGAGAAAGATCACGATATTGTATTTTTGGGGCAGGTTCCTATACAAGGACAAAATGGTCGAACCGCATCTGTCGTTTTCAAAGGTATCTTCGATTTTGAGCATGTCAAGCATGCAAAGATCATAAAGGCACATTTGATAACAAAAGACCATACAGGTAATACCCAAAGAAAAGTTCTGTGGGATCGCTGAATGTCCTTTTACAATTTTAACGTCGCATATATAAATCACCGCGTAAATCATGAATATTTTACAACTACACTAACATTGTAAAAAATAGAGATCTTTACTTGAAAATGCCTATAAATCATCCTCGAAGTCGGCCCAGTCAATGTTTTTACCCCCAGAGCTCATCATCTCCTCAAGCCTTCTACTTTCCTCTTCTTGTTTGGCGAGTTCTTCTTTAGTGAACTGTTTGACTTTTGGTTTTGATTCCGGTTTAGGCTGCTCATGCTCTACTTTATGAGCTTTAGTATTATCATATCTATTACTGTTTGTATTGTGTCCTTTGTGTTGGTTTTGGTGATAACTTTTATGCTCGCTTCTATTGTCTCTTTGATGTGACCGTCTATAATCATTTTGGTCTCTATTACGGTTGGATTCCTTTTGGTGGTCCCATTCACGATTCGCTTTTATACGTTCTTCACGCAGTCTATCGCGTTCTTGTTCTCTCTTGTGCCTTATATCGGATTTATTTGACTTTGGTTTTTCTGGTGATGCAGCCACCAATCCTAAACGAGATGCGAGACTATTCCCAGCTTTCGTAGGTGGCTCCGGTGCATATTCTTCTTCAGATTCTTCTTCAGGTTCTTCTTCAGGTTCTTCTTCAGATTCTTCTTCAGTGTGTTCCGCTTCCTCCCAATCATCCTCATCATCTGCATATTTGCCTTTATCGTGTTTAGTAAATTGAATGTTTGGTTTTGATGGTCGATCATTTGACAGGGTTCCTAGTCTAGCAGCAAATTTTCTAGCTTCTGGTGACATTTCTTCTTTCCCATTCAATTCTGTGTCATCCTTCAAGTTCAGTTGATTGCCGAATCTGGAGCTCAAATCCTTGTTATTATGTCTCTTTGGTGAATCTTTATACTTCTTTGGTTCTCTCGGTACAGATTTATGGTTTGGGTGAGCTTTACCCACGGGCACTTGTACTTCTTCTTCATCACTCGATGTAGCCCATTTACTAGCTAATGGTTTACCTTTAACAGATGTAACAGAAACACTATTTGGGTGTTCAGAATTGATGGGCTTTGTAGGTGACGATGATTTCGACTTGGAGGAATCTTGTTTAACAGCGGCTTCCACTAGTTCTGGCTCATCGGCCCACTTAGATGCAAGGCCTGACATTTGAAGAGATACAACACGCTGCAGATTATTAATTGAAAGTTAGCAAGCTGATGCCAATAAGTTATACGAGTTTTTAGGGGTAGAAGAATAACAAGCATTAATCCATATTTAGGGATTTTTTGATACTGCAAGTGAAAAAATAACGTGTGGTGTGTCCGCTAACATAATCGTTATTAGATACATTGGAATCAATGTTCATCTTGACTCGTAGGTTAAGTTATATATTCTATATGGAGAGGGTCTATAAGTCAGTTAGATGAAGGTTACCATTCCTTTCCTTTTTTTTTATTACAGCCTGAAAATTTACAAATTTTGAGTGATTGATAGTCACCTATAATATTCAAAAAAGAGGCTTCTTTCTTATAAACTTCATGGATCAATGTAACAGATAGCACTATAGAAATGGAGTGGATAACAATAGCTTCTAGACCAAACAATAACTCTGATATATGGCATTGTATTACTTCAAACTTTTTTTTTATTTTTTTTTAATATTAAGTAACATGTATTACTATCGTAAGAAATTGTATAGATGATGTATTTAAGTGAATAAAATTTTTTTGACCTCCTGAAATATGAGAATTGAAATTTTTAGAGTAAACAGAAGCTTTATCTCGTTTCCAGCCTCCTCTGAATTCACATATATTTGATGCAACTTGACCTATCATCTAGAAAATTGCGTCTCAAAAGTTGAAATACAATAATTAGAATTGCTACTAGTTGACAAACACCAAATTTCAAATTGAGGCACTTTGGCCGAGTGGTTAAGGCGAAAGACTTGAATACTATAAATCTTCGGATTTCTTCAAGGCCATCTTTTGGGATTTTCCCGCGCAGGTTCGAGTCCTGCAGGTGTCGTTATATTCTTTATTTTTTGTACTGTTATCATAACAACTTCTTTTTTGCCCATGAACTAAGAGTATTGATATCTTATTTCCCTTTTTTATCTTGCTTGTGATTGCTTATTTCTTCTTTTATGCATCGTTTTCGTTTGTCAGTGTCACCAAATTTTTAACCACTTGGTTGTAGAGGGCATCTACGTTTTATGTATGCTGGGTCATTTTATGATTGTTTATATCCGTAACGTCTACTCAATAAGGTTTATTCGTCTAATCTACCGATCTTGCAAATAAATCATTAAAGAAACATGTGGGTTCTACGCATAAGCTTATGAGATATAATATAACGCCTGCATTTAACGAATTATAATAACGTAAACAAACTTGAACTGAAAAAACTAAATTAAACAAACAGGAAACTAAAATGACAACGAAACGGAAATTGTAAATAGAATTAATCTTTTTCAGAAAATTTTATCTAATAATTTTTAACTCTCTTGTAATTAAAATTGAATGAATAGTCTATTAACCTTCTTTAGTTAATGATTGGAATTTTGTAGGATTTGATGCACTTAATTCTTTTAATTTTGTAATATGATGAATTGTTTTTGCTATAGTTTGAACTAATAAATTAGGTTTTAAAGGTTTTGAAATATATTCATCCATTTGATTTTCCAAACATCTTTCACGATCTCCCAACATCGCATGCGCTGTTAATGCAATAATTGGTAATCTTACACTAAATGGGTCTAATGGATTAACTTCTTTTTCCCATTGTCTAATCTTTTCAGTTGCTTCAAAACCTCCCATAATTGGCATTTGAACATCCATAAGAACAACATCATAACGTTTCTTTTTAACTTCTTCAAAAGCTTCTAAACCATTTTTAACAACAGAAACTTGATGTCCATATTTTTCCAAGATTCTTACAGCTAATTTTTGATTAACCAAATTATCTTCAGCCAATAAAATAGTATAAGATTGAGGAGTGTTATCATCACTTGGAACAATTCTTGATTCTAAAGCAGGTTTCAAGTAACCGGCTAAATCAGCCAATGAACAAGGTGTATTACCATATGATTGGATACCCAAATCTAAACAAATCTTCATATTTAAACCTTCAACCATTGGGTTTAACAAAACAAATGGGATGTATTTAATTTCTGGTAATTCTCTTAGGGATTTACCAATTTCGATGCTATCGATAATAATTGTATCAAATTTAGATTGATCTTCACTTTTAACTTCTGCGATATCATGAACCACAGTTGGTCTTAAATTCAATTCAGCCAAATCTCTTTTAATCTTTTCACTTTGTTCATCATCGTATATTGTTGAAATGAATAAGATTTGATGTAAATTGAAAGTTAATAATGCATCTGATTGTTTGAAATTAATCTTGGCAGGTGATGTAGCTATAGTAAAATAAAATTTAGAACCTTCTCTAAAAGCAGAAATAACCCAAATTTCACCACCCATCAAATGAATTAATTTTTTAGAAATTGATAAACCTAACCCGGTACCACCAAATTTTCTTGTTGTTGAACCATCGGCTTGTGTGAAAGTTTCAAAAATTAAATCTAATTTTTCCTTCTTGATACCAATACCAGTATCTGAAACACAAAATTCTAATACTAAGGTACTATCTTTTTTAATTTGTGGAGCAGAATCATTAATTAGATTACCACTATTAGTACCAATGACATAATTGTTATTTTCAATAGTTTTAGAGATTTGTGTATCAAGAGGTTCAGTTGCCTTTTTAACACTTAACTTAACATGACCTTCTGAAGTGAATTTGATGGCATTACCAACTAAATTTAAGATAACTTGTCTTAATCTGAAAGAATCACCAATAATTGAATCTGGGAATGATGAATCAACTTCATAAATCAAATCTAATGGTTTTTCAATAGATTTAACAGCCAATGTTTTCAAAGCTCCGAAAACTGTACCTCTTAATGAAAATTCGGCTTCTTCCACAGTCATTCTATTAGCTTCAATCTTGGAGATATCCAAGATATCGTTAATGATTGTTAATAATGAATTTGCTAAATTATGAACAGTTGATAACATTTCTCTTTGATACTGTGTTAATTCGGTATCTAAAGTCAATTGTGTATAATTCAAGATACCGTTGAATGGAGTTCTCAATTCATGAGAGAAAATACCCAAGAATTCTGATTTTGCACTATTTGCTAATTCAGCAGCTTCTCTTGCGGCAGTATTTCTTTTAATTGATTCTCTTAAATTGAAAACCATCTGATTAATTTTGGTTTTCAAGGTATCCATTTCACCACTTGCTTCAACTGTAATGAATTTTGTAAAATCACCATCTGTTGCAGCAGCAGTAATTTGAGCGAAAGCACGAACTTGTGAAGTTAAGTTAGCAGCCATTACATTGACATTGGTGATAATTTCTTTCCATAACCCATCGACATCTGAGACTTGAGCTTGAACACCTAATTTACCATCAATACCCACATCTTTTGCCACTCTTGTAACTTCACTAACGAAGACTTGTAAAGAATCCACCATCTTATTTATAGTTGATTTTAACTCTAAGATTTCACCTTGAGCAACAACATCAATTTTTTGAGATAAATCACCATGAGCAACAGCAGTGGTAACAGCTGCAATAGATCTAACTTGATTTGTTAAATTTGTAGCCATTGCGTTAACGTTATCGGTTAAATCTTTCCAAGCACCTTCAACACCATTAACAACGGCTTGACCACCTAAAATACCTTTTATACCGACATCAGTAGCTAGGGAAGTTACTTCCATAGCAAATGTTTGTAAAGAGTCCACCATTTGATTAATTGTTGATTTTAAATCCAAAATTTCACCTTTACAGTCTGCTGTAACTTTTTTAGATAAATCACCTTTAGCCACAGCTGTAGTAACATTTGCAATATTTCTAACTTGGTTTGTTAAATTTGTAGCCATAGCGTTTACATTATCAGTTAATTCTTTCCATATACCTTTAGCACCAACGACTATAGCTTGACCACCAAGACGACCTTCAACACCAGTTTCTCTTGAAACTCGTGTCACTTCAAAGGCAAAAGTTTTCAATTGATCAACCATAGTATTTATAATATTTTGTAATTCCAAGATTTCACCTTGAGCGTGAACGTTAATCTTTTTAGATAAATCACCTCCCGCAACGGCTCTAACAACGTCAGCGATTTCTCTAACTTGGTTTGTTAGATTCAAAGCCATTACGTTAAGATTATCACTTAGAACTCTCCATATCCCCACAGTTCCAGCACTTTTAACTTGACCACCTAATTCACCATGAGCCACTTCAGTAGCAATTTTAATAACTTCATCTGCATAGTTATTCAATTGGCCAACCATGGTATTTATAGTGATTTTCACTTTTAATAGTTCTGGATCTTGTTCGTTATCGACATCGACTGTTTTAGTTAAATCACCCATTGCCACTGCGATTAAAACATTACCAATTTCTGTAAGGGCTTCTTTAGACCTTTGAGCAGTTTCAATGTTTTTTTGAATTTGTTCATCTTGTTCGATGAATTTTTTATGTGCAATTTGTCTAAAATTTTCTAAATCATTTGGATTTGATGCTAGTGATTGAAATTTAACTGGATCTTCCAATATGGATAGTATATCTAAACTATCCATTTTTTGTCTTTTAATTCCAGATATTTTGAAAGAAAGAAAAATTTACTCAAAAATGTTTGTTTTGAAAGTATTACTGGGATTAGTTTGAACCGCCCAGATAATACTTATTCTATAGTTGGATATCAACAACTCAGTTGTTGTTGTTGATAAACTTTGTTATGTGTCTATTAAAAAAAAAAAGTTTTGTATGGCGCTTCCCTTCACCAAAAAGCACACTGAAAATCCCTAAACAACACTATTGATCCTAGTTTAGTATGCTTTGATATGACCTAAAATGTACTTCAACAGATCTTGTCTACCGCTTAGCTGACCTTCAAGTCTCTTTTTACCTTTAACCGCCGTCTTGAAGAATGTTTTGATAATTCCCAACTAAAAAAGAAAATATATATATACACACACACAGAGACAACTTGTAAATCTTTAGAGAATGTACGCTATGATGATGATATATGAATTATGGAACTGTAACTAGTTTACAAGTATATCTTGATGCCACTTTCTGTTCCTGGTACCTGACAATCTCTACTCTTTAGTAACGAACGAGTTGTGGTTGTTGTTGATAGATTAATTTGGTATAAGTTCCTGTTAGTACAAAGTTTTTTTTTTACGTTCTTCCTCGTATTTGCAGAATTTTTGATTTTTTTTGTCGGTTTCAATCTCAAAATTTTACTGGTTTTATTTTTAGTATGCAGGGAATCTCTTGCATTTAAGTGGTTTGTCTATTAATACTTTTATTTGTGGTTGTATTAGTTGTATTAGTTGTATTAGTTGTAGTATCGGTATCAGTAGTTGTATCAGTTGTAGTATCAGTTGTAGTATCAGTTGAAGATATAGTCTCTACTGGCTCATCGGTTCATCGGTTCATCGGTTTACTACTCTGTTGTACTTTATTCGTAAAGCTCATCTTAGTTCATCTTGTTAGTTCAACTTATTAGTTCATTACATCATATACTAAAATGTATACAGGGAATACTAAAATACAAACTATTTACGTTGCTACAAAGATTCTCAATAGTATCAGTGGCACACCAATAGTACCAACACCAACACCAACACCAACACCAACAAAAAAACTACAACCCAGCAATACACTACAATACTATCAAACAAGAAGCTCACCACCGTAGGAAGCTCACCACCGTGGTTCTCCTTCAACGTTATTCAGTTCTCAGTGTTCAAATGTGTACACACCCCCCATAAATTAACCCGGGCTTGTGCAGTTTTGGTGGAAACTCTTATCAAAATTTCACGAGCCGCGGGAAGGTTCGGTTCGTTTCAAAAACATCAACAACATCAACAACATCAACACTAATATTGATCTTAACGTTGACACTGACATCAGCGAGCTGTACAACGAGACGAAAACAAGAACTCCGGAGAGACTGGATATGACAGAGCAGCAGCCAACCGTGAAACAGATTCACGTCCCAAGAGCTGCTAAGGCTTGTACCGCTTGTAGACGTCAAAAGACTAGATGTTTCCCTTCAAATGATAGCGCTAGTTGTTTACGTTGTCAGTCTTTATCCAAGCCATGCAGTTTCGCCATGGAAGGAGGCGACCAAAGGGACAACAATGGCGCTAATGGAGTCTCAAGGATCTTACCAGGTGGCCAAAATGCACTTGTTGGTGGTATAAAGAGAACTGTTACCGATGCTGGATTTGATATTGATCTCGGAGCTTTAGATGGTAATGTTAAGAAAATCCTAGCAATTTTACAATCTAAGCAAGGGAAACAAGTTGAGTCGATTAAACAAACCGATGGCGAAGAAATTGAGAATAATGATTCGAGTTTGATATCTTCGTTCAAGACAAGCCCTTTCAATTTCTTGACAAATTCATTATCTGAACCTTATATACCAAATTCAATAAAGATACTGACAAATCCTCAACAAGATCTCAAAAGGCAGTTCAAGAAAAAGCAAGAGAATGTTATATCCTTGGGTATAATATCACAAAATGATGCCCAGTTGTTGATCGATCGATTTAAAGATCATTATAGTCGTTGGATAAGTTTGCCAAATGATATCTCATCTCAGGAATTTGTGGAAAACCTAAGTGAAAATTCACCTTTATTCCTAACTACAATCATCACCACAGCGTTGAGATATCACCATCCGGGCAACAATTCTTCATCACAACCTTTAAGACAAGCTTTGAAAAGACAGCTGAAAAAAGAACTACAAAAAATTATAATACATCCAACTTTGAAAAATTTAGATGATTTGAAAGCTCTTGTGATAATATCTGTTTATGGGTACTCGCTAACATCTGATGGCAATGGCGGTAATGGTGATCTTGTTGATGAGGATGATGATGACTCAGAACAAAATTTAATAGACCCATGGACCATCTCAGGTATAGCTATACAAAAATTTCTCTCGTATGATATCAAATCTCAATTGTTAAACCTAGATCAACTAACCTCGGATTCTTCAATGAGTCTGGAAGAGGAAAATTTCAAATTATCAAATTTTAGAATATGGAACCATATTGCCCTTGTTCATTTAGTCAATTGTGTTTTCTCTTCAAGATCATGTCTTTTGGATGAAATTAGATTGGATCAAACTAGAAAATCTCTTGACCTCTCACAAGCTACAAATTTTGATGGTAGAATTGTCAGTGAAATCTCATTACAGCTATTACTATACAACTATTTACAAAGCAGTGGTCATTCAAGTTCATCTACAGGTGAAAATACCGATTATCAAAGTTTCCAGCATGAGTTGGGCCAGTGGTATGAACAATGGAGTTATTTATTCAAACAACCAACTCTACAATTCACAGAGTTTTGTTATCATTACGTCAATATCGTGGCATTGTTTCATCATAACTTTGGTTCAATATCTTCAAATCCTTTAGACCTGGATCTAAAAGATTTAGAACTAACTGATGTAACAATCTTGAAAAAGTTATTATACCATTCTATAAAAGTTATAGATCATATAAATAACATTAGAGATGGTGATCAGTTTTTATCGCTTTCTGATCAATTACATATAAGTACAACTTTTACAACTCTTTTATTCTTGAAAGTGATCGAATGGAGTTCAAAATATGGCGATTTCATAAATCAATTTGAAATCGTCGAGCATATCTCAAAGGCTAAAAGTATAAAGGAAAAATTTGAAACTTATAGTATCATGCCTCATGATCTTTTAGGTAAATTCTCAAAAGGTATTCAAGAATCTATCGATTCCCTATTATCAAGAGTTTAGTTGATCTTGTCCATGTATTTATATTATTATCATGGTGATTTGTCGCCTACAATGGTTGTTATTTTCTTTGTTGTATATTCTCTTTTTGAAATATCTTATAAATCTCATGAAAATGGTGACCTTAAATTGTAAATTATAAATATATCGTTATATGGTTTGATTTTAATTTCTTTTCCCCCCATCTTATTTTTACTAAAATCCAATGCTAATGAATATTCGAATCTTTAAACTTTCTTCATCTCAATAAGTGTTTGATGTTTGCTTAAAAAAAACACCACACACACTCACGTACTCATGTTCTCTTTGGATCTTTAATACCCAAGATAGCACGACCAAGGTAGAAAAAGTTAACAGCAGTAACACCTGTAAGTAAGACCCAGAATGGATAGACGTAGTATTTAGATCTTGGATGTCTCATCCATAATGGTTTTGTTGATGATTGGTATAATTTTTGTAATTCGATAACGTTGTTTTTGACCACTTGAAGCACACACAGTTAGTATATTCCATATAATAAACTTTTTGCTCGCTGAGCCACAGAACAAGAAGATACAAACTTACTCTTGATTAATTGTTGATTGTTTCAAAGTACTTTTATCCACCTCAATACTAATCTACTAAACTATCCAGCTAAAACAACTGATTTTTTTAACAATTTTCAACTAATTTG